>CAJNIZ010028091.1:53832-76735 GCA_905231905.1 Symbiodinium pilosum
CAGGGGCCTGGGGCCTTTTCCCCACAAAAACCACCCAAACCTCTCAAATTACGATTTTTTCGCAAACCTCCTGGTGGGAGCCTGGCGAAGGCGTGGGTGTCGGCTGAAACGGCTGCTTCGGAGGTGGGGACCTGGAGGGAAACGAAGGCGGGATACCCCCCTCCCCCCACCAGAGGGTTTTCACCCTCTCCGCCTTCGGCAACCATCCAACACGCCCCCCAAGGCTAGATAGAGGATTATATAGGGAAGCATTATAGGGGGTCATTAAGAGGTATACCAGGAGTTTAGACTAGCTTTTTTGCTGTAGTACATGCTGGGGGGTCCTACGAAGGTACGGGTAGGTGCTTGGCCACAAACTCTAAACCCTAAATTTGCCGAGGCAGTGGCACGTGGGAAATGGCGAGCCGATAGTCCTTGCGGAGTGCGAGGAGGGTACGCAGGCGCCAGGACCACGGGTAGGAAGGAGTTTAGGGTTTCGGGCTTAGGGTTAGTTTTTACAGGTAGGGGGGTCCCCACCATATACCACAAGCTACTATGGTTCCTCACTCTACCACCCCCCCTTAAAATAGGTCCTAGTTTTCGGAAACAACAAGTATCAAAACAGTAGTGGCAACATAATTTTTTTCAGGGAGCAGTGAGGCCTGGAATGTGTTGTGGCAGCAAGGTCTGGATGTACAGGTTTCCCAAAATTAGGAGTATGATAAGGACTCAAGTGTTTGCGAGCCCTATTTTGGGAAAAAGTACCACATACATACTTACATAAGCCTAGATGGCAGTTTCCTTTCAGTGGACCCCCCACCTTGTAATAGTGGTAATAGGAATATAAGCAGGCCCTAATATACTCACCGTTATCCCATAAAATCACTATTACTGGTTGGGGGGTCCACCGAAAGTGTCCTTTTGATTTTTTCATTTGCTCCTTCATTTGATGCTCCATTATTTGGGATGAAGGGTAATATCGGGGTCCCCCTAATTCGGGAAACCGCATGTGGCAGGGAAGACTAGCGAGGCCATGGCGTGTATGATTTTGTAGGGTTTGAGCTGTATTTTTAACTCCTTAAGGGAGGCCGGGGGTATCCGGGGGTCATCTGGGTGACTAAATAGGGTTCCTATTATAAGGTTTACTAGGGGGTGATGCTAGGAGTGTAGACTATACCCGATTTCAAAGTTTGTCTGGGTTTCGAGTAGCACCTGGACCCGAAACAACGTAAACTATGTCCTGTTTAAATCATGTCTTGGGTTTTGGACCATGATTCTACCTACTTTGGGGTCCAGAGGCCAGGTATGGGTATTCCTGAGAGTTGACGTCCATATTTCTTGGACATTCGCAGCGGGAATCGTCATTTCGAGGATCACGAAATGTCGGCAACGCCGATATGTGCGTTGCCCCTTTGGTGGCGTCGCTTTAATGAATTCTACTTGACCTGATGGACTGATGATGACAACTCTGGCTATTAGCACAGTGATGCTCTTGAGCAAAACCACTTGCACGAGCAACTACCAAAATGGTAATGCCCCAAGTCCGCAAACCAATTCCTCCATCTTACTGGGGTTAGTAGGGAATCAGAGAATACATTGTACAGGGACTATAAGAGAGTATATTCCCTTATATTCCCTAGTAACAACAAGTAAGCAATGCGAAGCTCGGAAGATTCCAAATCACCGGAAACCAGGGCCCCTGCACTTAAGGCTCCCCACAATTCGATTGGGTGCAAATCACCAAAACCAGGAGCTGCCTCGGGCGCTCCTAAATCTGAAGTTGCATCCCCAAAGCGTTGCATGAGGCCTTTTGCACAGCTCCCCCACTTATAACTGGGCTTATAACCCTACTTACATTCCCCTAAACGGGCTTATAGGGGTTACCCCAATTATAAGTAGGGTTATAATCCCAGTTATAAGTAGTTACTAAGTCCCATGGGCCTCCAAGTAGGGCCATAGGGTTTAGGGCGTAGGAATCCATTTGCCACATTCACTGTGCAGGTTGGCCAAAGGCAGCACTGGATTCTGGATACTGCGACGGGCAAAATTCGGCTTGCCTCCAGCCCCAACTACTGTTCCTAGCACTGGAAGTACCGCTTTTGGCTTGGTTTTTGTTTCTCTAGTCTGGGGCAAATTTCTTATGGCACTGAAAAAGGTACATACAGGACATCTTACCTTAGATTTCGAAGGACTTACGAAGTTAACTCCAAGGGTCTAGGGAACTTCAAGTCATGCAGGATGTCCAACATTCATACCCGGTCCTACGAGGTCCCATAGGACACGGAATGGGCTGGCCTTCATACTCCAAAAGCCGGAAGTCAGCTTGCAGAAATCTCAGCCTTATCAGGCTGTGACCTCCGTCTCGGTATGGCAAGAATCGAAGCCCGTCTGGGAACTTCTCAAAATATCCCGTCGAAAGCTTTTCTAGATGTGCCCTCTATAAGCATTCTATCTAGGAGACTTGGGGGCAGGGAGGGGGAATAGGGTTTAGGGTCTAGAGTCAGTCTAGGGTATAGGGTCCCCTTTTTCAAAAACCTGGCTTTGTGTCCCTTCACTCAGGCCTGGAGACAAACCACGAAGCGACGGATAGCTTGCCCCTTCACCTCTGGCAATGCGTCGACGGCGATGATAAGCAGGCCAGAAGTTTTGGGGGGGGTAGGGTTTAGGTTTGGGGCTTGGGGCTTTGGCTTCAGGATTCTGGTACTAGGGGCTATATATGGGAAATATATATATATATATGTATGTATATATATATATAAAGCGGGCTTTAGGGAAATGAGGAAAAGAAAGTGGAAACTACTGCTCAGGGTTCAGCATTCAGGTTTCAGGGTGTTCCGGGTTTAGGTTTTTGGGTTCAGGGTTAAAGGCGCAGGTTTCAGGGGTTAGGTTTGTGCCGCAGTGTTAGCTATGTCCGAACATGAGTGTCCTCCGTAAAGGTTTCATGAGGACCAAGAAATGTGGACACTGCGCGCCCTACAAAACAGCCCTAGCGCTTCAAGACTAGGTCAGGGCAAATAAGAAAGGATGCCGCCGGAAGGCCTCACCTGGTAAATGTTTATAGGTAGACAGGCACCCCCGAACTACAGACGTTTGGCATCGAGAGCAGGTGCACTTCCATCCGGGCCTGGATACTCCTGTACAAGTCTATAAGCACTTCCTCCCCAGGGTAAGCCGTTCACATTCGGGGCTTACTACCCGTTTCATCCCTTTTCCATCAAAAAAGTGTGCCAGAAGTCTGTTTCAGGAGATCAACCTAGTGAAGAAGCATGCCTACGTTGAGAACCTAGGTCCTAGGTGGTACCTGGCGCAGGTTGAGACATCGGACCGCCTAAGGAAAGCCGAAAACCTAAGTTACGCTGGTAAAACTCGGCAAGTGTGCATACATCCGTCTGCAAAACATCCTACTCGCCTCTAGTCCAGGGGCTTTGCTTGCGCGCTGCCCTCTTCCTCGTATCTGCCGTCTCCTTGCGTCCTGTCCAGTTCCATTTTCTGTCTCGTACTGCGCCTCCCCCCGGCTCAGACAGGCATTTGCTAAGACGATGGCCTCATTGAGTGGCCAAATGAGCTATAGTCTCAACTCTTTAAAGGGGTTTTTCTGAGGGATTATATAAGGGGCTGCTATGGGGGTTATTGAGGGGGATACTAGGAGTTTAGACTATAGCTCTAATGGTCAATGTTCGGTCATTTGATTGGGGTGGATCTCATGCTTTGGCACACATCTAGGTCTATGACATCCCGAAGAATGTCCTGTACCACGCAGACAGCATCAAACAGGGCTCTAGGTGCCTGACAGTCGCAGAGACCGTCCTTCGACCTGCAAGTTTGTTTTTGTGTGTTTTGCTAATTGGATATAGGGATTATATAATGTTATATATAGGGATAATGGAGAAGAAGATGGAAACTGCGATTTAGGGTTTAAGGCGTTTAAGGTTTAGGGTGTAGGGTTGTAGACCCCTGATTGTTTAAAAAAACTCCTTTTAAGGGCCTTAGTATTCGGATCCCCGTTGTAATCCCTATTAAGGGGAGGGGGTTTATTAATCTGGGTCTACATTAACCTGTGGCTTGTAGGGAATGACACAATAGGTTCTAAGTGCCATATTGCAGGGAATTTCCCCGGTCGATTCCTGCCAACGAGAGCCCTAAGTCAGAGCCTTACATATTGGAGGATGGAGGGGTTCTGAAGTGATAGTTTCACGGGAGCATCATTTTTGGACCTTCAAGGTTGGACCCATACTGCGCAGCCTCAGGACCCGGGTAACACCCTAACCAAAGAATTAGGGGTCCGCAAGCAGCATGGGGATTCCTTCTCTTTATACTAAACCTGGAACCCTAAAACGTGTGCTCATCGGCCAAGATGTCATTAGCCCCCACTCACGGTCGACACCTTCCCGGGCACAGTGCTTCCTAGAACCCGCCAATAAATAACCCCTACATCCCCTACAGGAGCCCTACATAATCCTGTATTGCCTTCATAGTGCCTGAATATCCCAAAATCAACTGGGCCTGCTCTGGAGACCAGAGTGGGCCTTGTCGGTAATTATCCACAATCTTGACCAAGTTTGACGTTTTCGCAGTCCGTCACTAAGCAAAGATGGGGGCATTAAGTGGGTTTCAGGTTTGTCAAGCCCCTTGAAGGGTGCCTTCTGACAGACGGACATGGAAGCCACAGATAACGCGCTTTAATAGACAAGCAATCCCAGTCCTGGTTTTGAGGGGTTCCATGTTAGTCTGGGGGAAGGACAACCCCCCTAAACCCTAAACCCCAAGCCTCTCTCCTCCAAGAGAGCCCAGGTGGTAGGAGAGACCTATGCCTTCGCAAAGTTGGAGATGGCTCCTTGCGGGCAGAACCTCAATGCGCAGCAGAGGTGGCCCTGGACACAAATTTTGCTTGCCAAAGTTTGGGTGGTGTTTTTTGCAGCCTGGTTTCTTATCATACTTATTGGGATCCTCTAAAGACGTGTATTTATTGACTCCATATTAGGCTCGCGTATATTGAAATTCGCAACCTACATCCAGCGATCACACAAAAAAGCCCGCTCCAAACCATAAGCCCGTGGAGCATGCTATGGAATCCCTAGCCAGCCACCTCTATACTAACCCCTCTCCAAGGGTTCTCCCTTAAGTTTGCTTTTGGGGGAAATTAAAATTAGTTAAGGGGAAACCTTTGATGGCTGGTTAGTAGAACCCATACGAGCTCCTGCCAATATAGGCCTTATTAAGGGACCCTCAACAGTGGACACAGGGATCCCTCCCGTAGTTTAGTCCATGTCCATCAAATTATGAGAGTTTTTGCCAGGTTTGCGGCTGATGTCTGCGAAGACGACGAGAAAGCTGAACCTCCACCTGAGAATCGGTTAGGGTCGTCCCTTGGTGTTACACTTCAGGGTTTGGGGCTTGGGGTGCCGGATAGATAAAGTTCTAACAGGTTAATAATAGCCAGAGCGAATGAATGATAACAAGAACAATGAACATGATATGACAAGCATACGACATTCAAGACAGAATTGCCTTGTAAGAGAACTCCCAGCAAGGTCGTTTTTCTGATTTTCCAAGTATTATTCACTAAGCCCACGCTCGATTGCTCTTGGTGGGATCAACAGTCAGTTGCTTGCGTGTCTTATGCCCCACAAAAAACCAATTCATAAGTTCCGTTGTCCCAGCTGTCTTGAAAAAAAGCTTTTCCGCAAAGCCTTCAGGTTTAGGGGGTCCGGGGTTCAGAGCTCAGGGTTTAAGGGCTGAGGAGCGGTGGTCCGACGGTTTGGGCAGTTGAAGGCTTGGTCAGCTGGTCGTACTCTGCATTGAAATCTCAACATGTCAAAAGTTTGGTCAGCCTACAAGCTTGGCTGATGACTATTTTTCCAAGCATCAGAGCCCAGTAGGCCGTATCCTAGCAGGAATGGGTCGATATGGTAGCCCGTAGGAAATCCCCAGGACTAACTCCCAAACCTTAGACCCATAATCCTAGTTTCCATGTCATGCCCTTTTCTGTTCGATTTCATTCTCCATTATTGGGGGTAGTACCCCTGAACCATAGAAATTAATGTGGTAGGTAAGTGTATGGAGCCTAGGGTGCTTCCAGGTTCCCTTGTAAGAGCACCATGTTAGGGTCATGTCTTAAACCAGGGTGATTTGCTTCTCTTCACATTCATACCGAGATGCTTCGTATGTAACACTCCCAAGAGATTTGCAACGCTTAGGTTATGCCATGCATATGCACGCTAAGGTTCCTAGTCATCGGCGACTGGGGTTGGGATCACCTCGTGCACGGGAACGTTCTCAAGGCTGCTTGGGCCATTCCGCTTCTCGGGAACTGATTGCCTGCGAACGGGGGGTGCCGCCAAAAATACGAGCCTATTACAACATGTTAACCCAGGAGGGCCAACATGGGACAGGCAAATTTATATACTTCAAATCATGAGTCCCTTCCCCGCAGTAGTAAACACCGCCGTTACCTTTCAAATCAGATGGCACCTATAGTTGTACATACATATATCTGTATCAAGGGATAGGGAGATGTCTAGTATATCAAGGGAAAGGGATGAAACACAAAAGGGTACAGGCTGACACCGCAGATCACTGGCACCTGGTACAGAGCCATAATATTGCAGCGAGGTTGTTTGCTGTTGTGTAACAATAGCAGTAGTAATAATGATGATCACCGCAGCTTTCTCATTTTGTGTAGTAATACAATGAAATAAACGTAATAGTCTTGATCAGTAGTGATAATATAGTGTAAAGAGTGTTCTCACACGTATGGTTCTCTTTGCACTAGCAATGAAGACTCTACTGTTCCGGAGTATACAGTCTTCGACACATGCTCATATTTTTTGAGTGGCTGGTTGAAGGGTTCATATGGTAACACATTTGCTATGATGAGGTCCGAGCAGGCTGCCGAAAGTTGAGCCAAGATGTTCCAACTCTACGCATGAGTTGCACACGTTGGATAAGTTCAGTCCCCACATGTCAATACACTTGCCATTTCCGAAGAGCTGCCACATCTCAGTTGCGTCAGGACATCCTATTGTTGCGTGTGTTTTCCGGGGACGGGTGTAGCAGCCTGGACGTAGCTGAGAATTGCAGCCGCTTAAATTCTCTGCCCAGAGCCTTAGAAGGGCAGCTACAGCTATCCTCCAATCCCTGAATCTGAACTGCTATTTCACCATGAGCCCCGCCCGAGCGGACCCCAAAGCCCTTTGAAGGTCCTTTTTGCCACTTCAGCATCTCAAAGGGCAACTCCCTAGTTCTGAGAACACTCAACGCAGACCTCTAAACCTCAAACTCTGAACCCGAAAACGCGTGGCGTTCAGCGCCAGGCTGATTGTCAGAAGGCCATCGGCCGCTTGGTTGGCCAAGAGCTGAACGCCTGCTGGACCAACAGCGTTGGGTTTTTAGCGTCTGACCCCAAGCCCAGAACTACAAGCCCCAGAATCCAAAAATCCTAGCGTGGAGGGACAGGCATTCCAGTGACCGTATAGACATGTATAGATATACACATGCACATAGGGCCCATCACGAACATGAGAATGAAAACTCCGCTCCTGCAAATAAGTAACAGGATTTTGCTTTTGAGATATGAGGGTGTGCGCGTTTCAACGACGTAACCCTCTACGTCTCCCCATTGGATCCTCCAGACGAACTGCTCACAGTGCTGGCACCTAAACTGTTTGGGCTGTTCGGGTTCTGCGGTCAGGAATGCGAGAAAATTAGCATTGTGGGAGGGGAGCCGGCAATTGGTTGCCCGTAGTCGCTGCGCATTTTTTTTTTTTTTTTTTTTNNTTTCTCTGTTTGTGTCGACGTGTGGAAGTGTGAAACCTCGCCGCATGTAACTTGGTTTCTGGTGCGTATGTGCTAAGCATTTTGAATGACTGGTCAGGTGGCCTTCCATCTAAACTATGCTTCTAAACAATGTTTTCCACATGATGCTGTATGGGTGCGTGGAACACACGATGGGAAGGGCACGTAACATCATAATTATAGGTGTACCCACAGAATTGGAACCTTGTTTTCTGGAAGCTCCAAAATCTTAGGTGCGGCGATGGCGCACAAGTTCAATGCGTTGCAGGCCTTCCAGAAATTAGGGCGGCTTGCGTCGAAATGAGTTGGGCACAGAGTCTGAAACAGGAACAAAGATCTGTAACACCACCTCCCTGTTAAAGCCTTCACCAACACAGGGAAATCAGCACAATTACTTCAGGGGAATTCAAAGCAAGGGTCCACAATTGGTCAGGGGCAATGCTACAAGACATTCTGGGGTTGTTTTCATGATAAGACCAAACCACATACTGGAGCCTCAGAAGGCACGCCTTTGCAGAAATTAGGGACTGCTGTGGTGGAATGGAGAAATGAGATTTGTCAGGCGGATGGTTTGTTTAGGGACGCAGGGAATAGGGTTTAGTCTTTGACGGAAGTGATGGATCCTCAAAACAGCCCCTATGCAACCCCGAGACACCATAGTCCATCACTCCATGTACTTTGCTACCTACCCGGCACTGAGTCTCCAGCGATCAGAACCCTGAGCCTGGCAAACTGACACAGAAGAAATCTCTGAAAGCCATAGGTTGGAATTTAGGGGTTTTTGGCGCTTGGGGGTGTTAGGCTTTAGAACTTTAGGGGTTTNNTTTAGGGGTTTGGGGGTGTTAGGGTTTAGGGGTTTAGGGTGTCGGGTTTAGGGGATTTAGGGTGTAGGGTTTAGTCTGAAAGCCATGATTGGAAAGCGCCTTAAAAATGAGCATCTGAGTTCAAGCATGCACCCAAGTATATATACCCCCTGCTTGAGGACAGCACCTCCAGCCCCAAATCACTTCTTTTTCTAGGGCCTCCCCAGATGCGCAGACACCCGCAGGCATCAGACTAAGTCGAATGTAGACCACAACCTGTAGTCCAAAGAGACCAAATCACACAGATGCCAAGCTTGTCATATGCAGGACGTGAAGTTTATCATCAATGTCGGAGATTCATTTTATCCAGATGGCCTCTCTAGCCCTGGTGATATCCGTTGGAGGACGCAATGGACAAATCGATACCCAGGCGATTTAGGGTTTCGGATTTAGGGGTCAGACCATTCAAGAGCACCTTAGAATAGAAATTGTCACTGCCTGTAACCCGAGTTACTTACAGTCTATAGTTATTTACTTCGTAATAAGAAGGTATAACGGTTTAACCCAAAAAAAACGTAGGTAATTCGGGCCCGAGGGTCCGGGCGCAGATTTGGACCTATGTATCACCAACCTTGCTAAGCCCCAAACCGTAGACCCCCAAGCCCTAACCCTGCCAGCTGCCTTTACATCTGATATTCATGTGGACCTCCGGAATCCCGACCCTAAGAGTTTAATGTAGACTGTAGACCCACGATTAATCAATTCCCTCATTTTAAGGGCCTGAATATTTGGATCCCTATTATAATATCATTAAGGGGAGAGGGTTTATGAATCAGGGGTCTGGTTTAGGGCGTTGTGTTGCCCAAAGGGTCCAGCTACCTAAAACTAATGTAATTTGGGATCAATACCCCTGTATAGGTCCCTAAACCCTGAACCCTAAAACCCTAAACCCTAAACCACGTTGCATCCTGCTTGGTTTGGGCTGACTATGGGTTGCCACGTGGTTTAAACCTACTGAGCCCATGAAAAAACTTTAACCTTTTTGGGCTTCCTTTTTGGGGTCTCTATAAAAAAAAGTTTAAGCTTTCTTAGCCCTGGTTACTGGGGAAGAAAGTTTAGGGTTATAGGGGCTTTCGTCCAGGATCCGTGAAACATATCAAGCTGCGTCCCTTCCATGTTAAGGAAACCGTCCATCTCCTGGTTTGTGACTACGGACAGATGTTGGCGCAGCATAAGCAGTAGACTGTGTATGAGCCAAGTTAGTCAAATTTTGATTGCCAAGTGCCCAGCAGGAATGGCTAACTACAACCATGTGGGGATTTCCTTCAGTTCATTACAGTACAGATTCATACGGTTGGGTTCCTATCCTAATACGGGCCCCTATATATGAATTTCCCCTGCTTCGTCGTTCGCTCGCAATGCTGCAGCGTGAAGTAGGTCCATACTTGATTGCCTGAGGGCACTACAGACTACAGGGGTAGGTTTGAACATGAATTTAATTTGTTTACTACCGTCAATGCCTATGTAATCCCGATACATCCATAAATCTCTCATTTAAATGGCCCCCCCAAACCTACCCTGAAGAAGTAGGGCATCTGCCACTAGGCTCCTTGCACAATCCCACAAAATCGGATGCAGCCTTTCCGAGGAGCCCTGATCCACAAAAACACCAAGTTTCCCCAATGCCCTAGAAACTACCTGAAGCTCTCCGTGTAAACAACTTGAAAGCAGTCCTCCACTTCCACACAGTTTTCAGTAAAAATGTGAATCCTCCGGTATCTTGCCCTGTTGCAGACATCCTGCGTACAGTTCCGTGGTATAGCATTTACGGCAACCATGACGCCTGGCCATGCTTGGGCAGCTTTCTGTGCCTTGGGTCTTCGGGTATAGTTTAAGCCCTAAACCCTAAACCCTAAACCCTAACCAAAATCAAGGACCTTGGGACGGGTAGCTAAGTCATGCGGGAACCTTCTATGCTGCAGCTGATGATCAGTTTTTCTCAGGAATCTCGAGCTGGGTTGTGAGCCGGGGTTCAGGATCATACCTCCCCTCCAAAAGCATAGAGATGTAACCCAGCCGCATGCACTAGATCCCTAGATCCTTATAATCCCAAAAATTCTACAACTATTGATACTAATACCAATACTAATACTCATACTGATACTACAAATAAGAATCCTGTCTGAACCCTAAACCGAGATCCCCCAACCCATGGAGTCTTCGGATCATCATGCCGCGGCTAAAACAAATCTGAGGACACCCACCACGATCCCGGCATGTGCGAAGACGAGGCACCCTGGAAAGAAGTGGTTCCAGCTTCGCGCCCCCCTGTCCTCGCTTTCCCTCCTCTCCCTCTCTCCTGGGTTGCTGTTAAGGAACTTAAATTAAGTTACTATATTGGTAACTTAATCTAAGTTCCTTAACAGCAACCCAGTCTCTCTCTCTACCTGGCTCTCTCTCTCTCGCTCTCTCCATCTCATCTTGCTCTCTCCATCTCATCCCTGTGTCTCTCTCTCTCCCTCTCCATCCCCCTCTCTCGCTCTCTCTCACGGTGGCCCCCCTTCAAGCAGAACAATCACAGACTTGCAATGAAGCAACTTGCCGCAGCTAAAGCTGTCAGCGACTGAAACGTGTCAGATAAACACCTTTCACTCTTTGGCAACCTTGGGCAACTGATAGACAATGCCCTCCGCGGCCTCTGAGGCGAAGCCCAAATCCTGAAAACTTGCAGGAAGCTCAACATAAGGATCTCCCCCCGCCCAAAGAAAGGATGAGACGCCCCTTCTATAATGAATCCTGAACCCTCATAACCCTAAAACCTGCACCCCTTCTGGCCTTCAAACTTTCTAGCCCTCCACCCTACACGCCTTCTAACCCCAAACCCCTAGAAGGCCTAAACCCGAAACCCTAAACCCCAGACCCTAAACCCCTAAACAAAAAAACAAACATCCTAGTCCCCAATAGCTGTTGAACCTTAGGCGGGAGCTCAACTCGGTGATATTAGAATTTCCGGCGGAGGCCTCCATGATCGCCCCTTGGCAAATCGAAACCTGAAGGCTCCAAACTGTAGGGAATGAGATCCCTTATTCCAACCCCAGTAAGCTAAGTAAGCAAAGTAGTGGTGTCGCTCCAAAGTAAGCATCTATGTTGATGACTAGGGCTTATGGTTTAGGGTCAAAGTTTAGGGGGCTGAGGGTTCAGGGGTCGGATACTGAAGTCCTCATGACCTTGTTATGACAAGAAATTCCCATAATTCCCCAGGTTTAGTTGACTCAGGGGCATGCAAGATTGTTCGTGTCAACGGTCCATCGATGTGATGACATATATATGTATATGTATATACATATATATGGCTCCCTTGAATTGTGGTTCGATAGAGATCCTTTAGGGGATAGTCTCTTTAGTAAAGAGCTTGGCATTAGGTTCGAGGATGTATACATGGGGATTTAGCGTTGTGCTATCAGGGAATGTTGCAGGATTTTTGTGTGGATGAGGTTGAATTCAGGCGGGGCTTTCGGAAGGTCTGGCTTTACACAGACGAGTGGAAAAATCGACCTTCGTGTTTTCGGCCAATTTAACAGGACTTTAGCTCTTTGTGCAAGGGGCTCTGGCCATGCCTGACGCGGCCTAGCATGGACATGCCACATCTCTCAAAGTCATGCGAGGGTGCTGTTCAACCCGAAACCCTACACCCTAACTCCAAACCCTAAAACCCTGAACCCTAAAACCTCAAACCATGAGAGCACCTGCGCAGCTTTCAGCAAAACAGGCACCTTTCTCATCAGATCAGAAGGCCGAACCATAAATCTCGCAAACCACGTAGTCACCAAAGAAGCGCTTTGCTCTCTGAACAACTTCTGTTGTAGTCTAGCCGTTTGCGCCAAAGTGCTGTTTCTGGCTGTTAGGATTCTATATGCCAGACTACAACTGGAACATCGTCCATGAGGACACATGGTGAGGTTTAAGGTTTCGTGCAGTACTGGTAAGGCCAGAAGGCTTGTGCTGCCCTAAACAGATGCCCATCAGTTTAGGGTTTGAGGTTTTAGGGTGTAGGGTCTAGGCATTTCAGAGACTTATAGTCCCTTTTTTGGTAGCTAGCATATGGCTTTAGGTATATTAGTAATATCCCCATATACCCCATATCCTATCTACTTAAGGGGGACTATACAAGTATCCTGCGCAAAGACGGTATGGGCTTCCGAAGCAAGATTGGGGTAGCACGTTTAACGGTCTAATGACCCACCTGGAAAAGCAACAGACTTTGCATTCAAATCAACGATGTATGTCCCAAAATGAGCTATAGTCTTAACTTTTTAAAAGGGGGTATATAGGGGAATACATAGGGGAGTATTCAAGGGGTTATTAAGGGGGTTCAAGGAGTTAAGGCTCAAATGACAGTCTGGCTGTGGAAGGCCTTGTGCTGATTTGAGAGATTGCTTCCCCCTAGAGTTTGGCACTTAAAATAGGGTTATATTGGGGGTTATTTCGGGGTTATTTTGGGGTTATATTGGGATAATGGAAAATAAAATGGAAACTACTATAATGGGTTATACTTGCTGTTAAGGAACTCTGCCAACATTACACAGAACATTCAATCTCGGGGGTGGGTGCTGTTTGGTTTGGCGGGGCGGATCATTTCATGTGAGTATAGGGCTTCACATTTTTGAGAAATAGTCGCAAGAACATCTTCAAGAGAATCTTTCATAACCTCCTCCTCCTCATGGCGGCAGAAGCCCTTTAGCTCTTTAACTCTAGCATACCTAGAGCCCTAAAGCAGGTAATATTGGGGTAATATGGGGTAATACAGGTTTTACAGGAATAATGGAAAGGAAAATGGAAACTACGCTAATGGGGTTACATATAGGGATAATGGAAAAGAAAATGAAAACTACTATTGGGGTTATACTGGGAGCTACTTGAGTGTTTAATGGGGTTATATAGGGTTGAGGGTTCAGGGTTTCAGAAGCCGCCACATAACATAGCCGGATTTGAGGTTTTAGATCTGAGCCACAGGACCTGTCCGTGGAAGTTGTAGCGCTTGACATGAACAAGCCGCTTGGTTTGGGGTAAACCCTAAATCCTAAACCCTCAACCCTATATCCTAAACTCCTAACCCTAAATCCTGCACCCTAAACCCCTAGCCCTTGATCTTTGGAGAAACGGTCCGAGGAAAAAAAGAAACCTAACCCTACACCCTATAGGGTAAGTTAGGTAGAGCCTTGAAGGCCCCTAAATGGGAGTTTCTCACAAGCGGCCCCAGGGACCCCAGGATTATAAAGGGATTATGAGGGGATTCTGGGGGTCTTTATTAGGAGTGAAGCTTTCATCTTGAGAAATACCCAAATACGTCTCACCCTCTGTTCCTTCTGTCCAAACCCCATTGAAGGAGTCCTTCTTACAAGGTCCGTCTTCTTTTAGTGTGCTCGATGGCATCTACCCTATTAAGAGTAAGGACCAGTTGGGTTCTCAAAACGCTGTAGCCCAGCAGTTTCCACAAAACTGGGTTGCTGTTAAGGAACTTAAATTAAGTTACCATAATGGGTATATATAGTAAATAATAGGGTTTCCCTAATATAGTAACTTAATTTAAGTTCCTTGACAGCAATCCAAGAAAATCCGTTGGGACTTTCTTTCCAAAAGGCACAGGCTGGTGAGCGTGCAACACAATGGTTTTTCTCCTTGTATCCAGATGAGCCATAGCCTAAACTCCTTAAAGGGGGGGGTATATAGGGGATTATATAGGGGACTACTATAGGGGTTATTAAGGGGGATACTAGGAGTTTAGACAATGGCTCAGATAGCTGATGAATGCCAGGAATTTTGTTCTTCTTGGGATAGCAAGTGGTGAACGTACTGTTGCACACGGCTTCTGTAAACTTTCGACTCAAGAGCGGCCTCGACACACACGCACACACCAAAAGAGTTGCAGAGTTTGGTGGGGGCGTAGACTGTCTTTTTATTGTTGCGCAGAGTTTGCTTCAAACAGGAATCCCGCATCTCCGTTACTGTTGTGGAGATGATGTGGAGACCGTGAAGCGTAAGATTCTTATAGTCCCCCTTAAGTAGATGGAATATGGGGTATATGGGGATCTTATTATAATGTACCCAAAGCCATAAGCTATCTACTTAAGGGGGATTGTAACTTTAGTTGCTTCTTTGATGGGTTGAGATGTAGCTGACGCATGCCAGAAATGTCTTTCACTGCAGTGACCCAAAGCAGTGAACCTGAATCTCAAAACTCCAGCCCTAGACCTCAAACTTACTGGTAGTTAGCAGTTAGTAAGGGAGCATAATTCTTACAAATCCCTATATCATGTATTCCCTTCTTCCCCCCTCCCCGCCCCCCCAGGTAAGCAAATCACACCAAGGTACATGGATGGTTGGAATCAAAGTTGCGATGCGCAAGATCTCATCCTTACGGTTGCTCGGCGGAATGCTTTGTGAAACTCAGGGGTTAAGAGGTCTGCACCTTTTTGTTTGGGGTTAGAGGGTGACCCTAGCATAGACTCCTAAATACTAGGTCCCTAAACCCTAAACCCTGTTACTGCGCTACCTTATGATGGTGACCTCTAAAACAGGACGGGATTTTACTGGAACGTGAAGTGGAGAGGGGACAATAGTGAGAATGGCAAGCAATTTCCATAGCCGCAGGAACCGGCACAAGCTGCCACAAATGGTAGTACCCTAATTGCCGGCACGACAGTCCCCAGTCAGATTGTATCCTCCCATTAAGTAAAGAAGCTAGTCTTACCTGGTTCAGCCACCACACACACTGCTCGAATGGCTAGCGAAGCAGGAGTCGAAATTCAATCCGTAGTATCCTATGAGCAGCAGGGGCCGGGCAGGAGGAGGAGCAGGAACAGGGGCAGCAGCAAGAGTAGGAGCATTAGGATGCCCGAAAGTGTTCACCTATAATCGCAGCGTTCTACCCTAGATCCTAGGCATGGAACAGGGCAGTAGAACAACATGATTTGAAGCTTCCCAGTACACAGCCCATAGGCAGGTATATCTACGCGGTATGTTGAAGTTTTTCTTGGAAAGGACTGCCAGTTCGCTTCCTGTCCTGAGCGATGTGTCCACAATGCGGAGAAGAGAGCGAAGCAGGGAATGGACTTGGCAGCTAGGCCTTCCGTTTTGGAGGTCTAGGGTAGTGCCAAGCCATCTATGACCCAGTTTGAAGCCAAGCATGGCTACTTTGCTTCCTTGCGTTGTCGGATTGTCAGTCGGCTAGAAGGTTGATTGCTTGTGGTGCAAGCCCAATGTTACAGGTTTGGGCCTTGTTTTGTTTTGGTTTACAGTCCCCCTTAAGCAGATTGAATATGGTGTATATGGGGATCTTTTTATACTATACCCAGAGCCATATTCTATCTACGTAAGGGGGACTATAGGGCTTCCGCAATCAGGGTTGGAGGTTCAGGGCCTTGGTTGCGGCGTGAAGGATTTGGGATGCAAGTCTCGGGTTTTCAGATTCTTGGACTTGATATGCAATTTTCCTAAATACGGGGACCCCAATATAAACCTCTAGATACTATAAACCATGCACAGTATCAGCATAGTATCCCCGAAATAGTACCCCATAATCTAAACTCTACATATTCCTGTATGCCCCTATAAACCCCTTGAAGGGAACCCCATGTTTTGGGGGAGACCCCCATCGGCCCCTAAACCCTATGCCATGGTGATTACTATTACGGTCCTAGGCGACCCTGCAACTATGGTTGCTGAAGGTCCTTCACATGCTTCCTGGTTTAGGGTTTAGGGCTAGAATAGGCCCCCAGTATGGGGCCTTAGCCTTTTTAGGGGGATTCTAGAAACCCTTAAAGGGTACATATAGGATATATAGTCGGTATATAAGGATCCCAGGGTTAAGGGCCCATACTTGGAGCCCGTGGTTTCAACCTCTTACAGGGGTCTCTCAAAATTAGGCAGGGCTATATTGGGGTATATAGGGATACATAGGGTTTAGGTTGGGATCCTCCTTTTAAGGGAAACTACCAAATTATAGAGACATCATGTTGGGCGGCGATGGTACGTGGTAGCAGAGCTTACAACAGAAGACCTTCAAAATCTTTCAACGCTTGAGTTTGCTACAGTGGGCTTGGGTGGCAGTGAGTCGAACCTGTCCAGCCGCGGTTTTCCAACAGCCCAAGCTGAGAACAAACAGCTCTACATGACAAACCGCCAGTCGTGCAAACTACGAAGGCCCGAACCCCAACGGGGGTTCCTCCCAGCAAGGACTCTCCCTCTCCAAGAACGGATCTCCAAAAGAGACCCCTAGTTGACGTGGTTATTACACTGTGTCTGGAGCCAACTTGCGCCTGATATTCCAGCTGTTTTGTTGAATGCGTGGTCATTGTGGCCTGGTGGTAGTCGCGGCCGTAGATGGTAGTCTCCCAATCTAGGGGGACCCCTATATAGACCCCAATATACTATAATCCTTGTTATTGGGATCCCTAGAAAGCTACCCCTAATTTTGGGAGAACCCTAAAGCCAAAACCCTAACTAGTAGCTGCCACTTTCTTGTCCGTTATCCCTATATGACCCCTATAACCCAAGGAACCCCTAATTTTGAGAAACTCCTATAAGGAAGCCTAGGTTGTTGGGGTTGGTTTCGGGTTTGGGGTTTAGGTTGAGACATTTTCCCAACCCTGAGGTCTTTGAACGCCATGCCAACTCCACGGCGAAGAATCTTCTGATCTTCTCCCACTATCCCACAGACTACTTCCACTCCAGACAAGACTTTCTGGACTTTGGGCAGGGCAGCGCTTGGGATATATAGCGGGTATATTCTATGCGGAGATCTTACTCCAAATAATGGACAATCAGATGGAAATTACTTGACAACTAGGCTTATGGCTTGGGACTTGGGGTAGGGCTTGGGACCTTTGATTACCTCGACCTTTGAGTCTTTTGTGTCAGGTCAAACGCCGAAGGGACTTCCCAATGTTCTCATCATCCTCCTGCAGAGTGGATCCTGAGATTGTATGAAGGCTTGTGAAGAGATCAATAGCTTTGGCGTGAATAGAATGGCTACATGCCGGCAGTTGTAGAATCGGTGGTGCTCTTGAATTCTACTCACTCCCTAAGCTTGTCCATGCTTCCTAGTCACTGAGCGCGCAGAAAGAGCACCCAGGACTTAGGCTTCACAACAGCCAAGTTCCATTCTTGAGGATCTTGGCAACGAACCCAACGGTCTGGCGACGGATAAAGAGTCATATCAGAAGATCTTCAAGATTCAACTCACCTTAGATGTCATACTGATTTAGCGCAAAAAGGAGTTAGAGTCATTGCGCCACCCGGATTTCTTTCTAGATAACTTGAGGCTATACAGGGGTACCCTGACGTTGAGAGGTACCTCAGTCATCCTCAATCCCACAACTGCACGCCCTTCTGCTGGCAAACTTACCCATGAAAACGGTTTGGTTATCGTTGGAGTGGTTTTTGGTTCTAGTTACTGGTTGTTATGCTTACCATCACCCAAACGAACCTTCTATGATGATCTCATGAAGCCTTCTTGGGTGTTATTTATACTTGCTGGTGGGTAGTAGCGAATAAGGGAACATCATTGCTACATAATTCACATATATATACACATTTATGTGCCTTTATTCCCTATTAACCACCAGTAAGTCTCCAGGACCTTCTCCGAGACCAGAGCAAACGTGAGATCGCGTACTTCTCGGGCCATCGCCACAACACGGATCACGGGCCTTTTAGGGGTTTGGTGTTAAAGGCTTACCGTTGGGAGCTTCCCAAAAGAATATAGAAGAAACCAAGGCCTCTCCTCTTAGCAGATACGATAGGCGTGCTTCGAACCCTAAACCCTAAATTGAAAACCCTAAAGCCCTTAACCCTGACTCTAGAACATCAAGGATGCGTCATGTCAAGCCTTGACCCAAGGTTTTCAAGATGAGCGATCCTCAGACAAAGAACCATGTCCGTCTTGTGTATGAAGCCAACAGATTATCCCCTAAACCCTCAACACTAAGCCCTAAACCCTAAGCCCTAAACCCTATGCCCTATGCATACAGGGGAGGGCCAGCTTCTCTTGAAAGAGCGTAGGACGCGTCCTCAGTACTTCTGGATCAATGCTAGAATTCCTCTAGTTTTTGTGGGTATGGGATTCCTTATGGTTATGTAAGAAGGTTCCTTTCTTCTTCCTAGGGTAGTGTGGGCTGAGACTTGTAATGCGTTTACATCCAAGGGACTCCACAGTGAACGCTTTGCGAATAGAACGCCTTAAGACTCCCCTGGCTGAAGGGTTCCAGCAGTTAGGAGCCCTCGTTTGGAGAGCATGGTAGTCCCAAAAATTCGGATTCAAACCCAAGACCTACACCCCAAACCCTATAAGAAGGAATATATGTATATATATATATACGTGTTTATATTTCTCTCTCTCTCTCTCTCTCTCTCTCTCTCTCATAAGTTCCATCTTGAGACCCATTTAGGAATACCAAAACTGAGGATCAGTGGAGCACCTTCCGCACAGGCCCTGGAAAAGCAGAAGAGTAGTTTTCGGAATTGAGGCTTCGCCTAACCCTAAGCCCCAAACCCTAAAACCCTGAAACCTACAACCTTAAACCCTCAACCCAGGGTCCAGGGCATGATATTCGTCTGCGTTTAAACACGAGCATCAGGGTATTGCTCAGAGCCATATGCCCTTGAAACAGTGTACTGTAGGGTATATGCAGGAGCCATAGTGAGCCAGATTTATGGGGTTCATAAGCGGCTAGGTGGGAGTCCTCTCGGACAATTGTGTGGGGTTTTTGTCAACCTCACATGCGGCGGCTGGTCCCTAAATATCCAAACAATTCTCGGCAAGTACACTCACCTAGCCACTTCGGAACGCTATACATCCCTACAAAATACCTATGTTGCAAAACACTGCACGTTTCCCACATAGCCAGCTACACTGCATTGTGGCTGCAGGACATATAAGCAATAGAGGTCCTGTGGGATCCTAGATCTCGATCCACATGGTTTAGGGTCAGGGTAGGGGTTTAGGGTTTAGTAGCCCCAAGCAAGCCCACCAAGACCCTCACAAGACCACGGTCTGTGTTATCCATGTACATCTGATTTGCAAGACCCCGAACCCTGTGTTTGATGGTCTGTCATGGTGTTATGTACCTTCTGCCCAAAAACCCTCAAGCACTCACCCCTCAGCCTGTAAAGCCCAACTCACCCACCCCCTAAACCCCAAACCCTTAAACCTTCAACCCCTCGAACTTCAAAGCTAAGCCCTGAAACTTCAACCCTAGACCCCTCAACCTCTGAACCTCAAACCCCTGACCCCCCCAAACCCCACATCCAACCAACATATGAGCTATAGTCTAAACTCCTAAAGGGGGATTATATAGGGGACTACTATAGGGGTTATGAAGGGGGATACTTGGAGTTTAGACATTAGCTCATATCCAACATCTCGTTACATTCCCTCCCAAGCCCTAAACCCCCAATGATGATGGACCAAGACAGCAAAGCAGAAAAGCAATCAAATCCAAAATCCTAAAGTCAAATAATGGTGCAGTTCCTTACCCTGGGGATCCATGTCTATAAATAAGACCTGCATTGGGCACCAATGTCTATACATAGTACCGGCTAGTTGGAGCACCAGGGTTACCAGCGGTGAACAGGCAAGCACGACTGGTTGGTGGGAGGTGGCGGCGGCTGGAGCTGCGATGGTCGAGAGCAGGGCTTCCTTGTGGCTGGGAAGGTTTCAGGGTTCAGGGTTTAGGGTAGGGTGCTTAAGGGGGAGTGGACATATGTACGGATACAGGTTATAATATATGGGTATTTCATAGGGATTGTTATAGGGAGCCACTCCCGCACTCTCCCTGTAGTACCCCCTGTAGTACCAGTAAGTTTAGAGTTTAGGGTTTGAGGAGTTCAGGTTTTACAGCTCAAGCTTAAAGGATTTGGGGGTTCAGATTAAAGGGGCTTAGATTTGGGGGTTAGAGGGTTTTTATGGCTCAGTGGTTAGGCCTGAAGGACAAGTTGTTTTAAGATATGGGGTTTGGGGGTTTAGGCTCACAAACACTAGTCACAAGTCCCTTTGTGAGAGCGTGACACAAGGTTTACAGACATATGTGGTTCTGTGGCCTCTGAAGGTACGATGCGGCATGGCAGGGCATGTCTGCAAAATCAGTATGATCTTAGTGTTAATGACACTCGTTCATACTGGACCTAGCGACCGCATCCCGCTAAAGCCCCAATATTCAATATTCTCTGCTGGCGATATGTGTAACATTAGGGGGCGGTGGGTGCTGAATGTTCGAGGAAGGGTTATTTACATTCTTAGCACCTTATCCGTCCTCCTACCCCCTGTTAAGGTCCAAGTAGCCATTATTGGGGGCCAGAAGTACTAGGCCCGAAGCCCTAAACCATATAACCCCCAAGAAGGGTACCGGGCCCTAGGCCCCAAACGATATACCCCCAATCAAAGGTACTAGGCCCTAAACCCTGAACCATAGAGCCTAAACAATTAAGGGTACCAGGAGGGTCTTAGCAGACTAGGTGGGCACCATCGACAAGAACTTCCAGCTCAGGACAGCGGCACCAGGTTGTTTTAGATTTGTTTACGACTATTACTTGGGTGGAACCCCCACCCCGCAATAGTGACTATAAGGGGATAGTAGTGATTATACTGGTGTTCTCTTGTATTCCTATCATACAGCTACTACTGGGTGGGGGATCCACTTAAATTGTTACTATTATTATTGCTATTATTGTTGTTATTAGTACTAGTACTCTTATTGTTGTTATTGCTCTTATTACTCTTACTTTTCTTAGACAGGCGGTGCAAGTTTAAAAGGCAGGCGATTGGACTTCCTAGGGTTGATAGGATATCCAGCTGAGTCTGGATGAGGATTTGGAGCTTGGAGTCCGGATCCAAGGTGTTTTTTAAGTAGTCTGATGGTGGCGCATCCCATTTTGCGGGGGTGAAATTAGGGATACCATTTTGGGGGTCCCAATCATAAGGACTATAGTATATTAGGGTCTATGTTGGGGTCCCCTTATGTTGGGAAAGTACCATTTTGCGGGGTAGAAAAGGGGACCCGGATTTTGACGAGTATCCTTCTCAATCCCTGCTGTAGGCCCAGAAATCGCAATATTGTTGCGTCCCCAGTTCAGCTTACAGGACGTACCCGGTGTTTGTCGACGCCGATATCTGCTGTCCAACAAAGGACTCTTAGGTACAAGGCCTTGCTAAAGTGCAAGAGCAACTTATGTCGCTTATGTCTTCATTTCTGGACGTCAAGGAATGCCATTGTGGCAGGAAATGTTCCCCGAGTTTCAGGGGCAGCGGGCTTGGTGTCGAATTTTCGCCCCAAGGGCACCGCTGGCTACTGGTTTGGAAGGAATGAAGGAATGGGCATAGTATCTTGTCATAGTATACTTCCTGCCATGTTTTTTTCTCTTGCTACTCTTCCCTCATTCCCTGCTACCCAGCAGCCAGGCTAGCACCGAATTTGTGTAGTGGTCTTTCAGTCAAAGGGGTGGTCCTTTGAGACACACACATTGGCGGCCGGGCTCAATCGAGCTCATGCGCTCTTGCATGCAGCCAGTATAGCAAGTCCAAAAAGTGAAGGAGACAGGGGTCATACAGGGTTTAAGTAGGGTTCTACAGGGTGTATACGGGTTTATATAGGGTTTATCTTGGTAATATAGGGTTATATGGGATTGTATAGGGTTCTATAGGGGATATATAGAGCTTGAATACAGCCGGAGAAAGGCCCAGGTAATTGATGAACCCTGAAGTCGTAGCTCCTCTTACTCAGTTGATGGTTAGACATGGGGATTTAGGGTTTGGTTTAGGGTTTAGGGCTTAGGCTTTGGGATCTGGGGTTTAGGGTTTCGGGTTTAGGGTTTAGGGTGTAGGGTTTGGGATACAAGGGAAAACATTCTGATGTTAAGGCTAAAACCAAGAATTGGCGCTGGTCTTGTTATCGCTTAATACTCTTATTCAAACCTGTAATGTAGTAGTTTCCATTTTCTTGCATTACCGCCTAAACCCTTAAGCCTAAACCCTAGACTCTAAACCCCAAGACCCAAAATCCTAATCCCTACATGAGCTATAGTCTAAACTCCTAGTATCCTCCTTAATGAGCCCTATAGTACTCCCCTATGTAATCCCCAATATAACCCCTTGAAGGAGTTTAGACTGCAAGTCACATGGGTTCCCAACCTCTAGGCTCTTAGCTTCAAGGAGGATTCTAAGCATCCCAAAGCAAGCCCAGTCAGCCCTGCAAAGTGCAGAAGCCTACGCCTTGGGGCTTAGGATTTAGGACAAAGCTGCTATATAACCATAGGGTATATATATATGGTCA
>CAJNIZ010028102.1:6137-30023 GCA_905231905.1 Symbiodinium pilosum
TCATTTAGGTCCATCTAGGTCAACATAAAGAAGCATAGGCGCAGCCCACCATCGCAATCAGGTGGGCGGCCTAAGCCTTGAGTTTAGTGGTAGGGTCTAGGGATTCGGGTTCGAGATTTAGGATTCATAATTTAGGGGTAACTATGCCAACCAAGAAACCAAACCTCAAACCTGACACACAAACCAAACAATAGAACTCCAATTATAGACCCCTCATTCTAAACCTCCAACCCTTAAGCCTAGAAGGCTAAATCCTCAACCCAGCACCCCTAAACTAAATTACACGAAATCCTGACTTCTGGCTTTTGCTAACAGACCTGGCTTGATGCTTCCTCAAGGGGAGCGAGGAAGCGGATCCACATGGAAATTTGCAGAGAATCTTCCTGAATGATCCCATCCCCTAATATTAAAATCCCCCACCCCCCCCCCCAATATTAAATACTCTCTTGTTATGTGGTATATTATACTATACGGGGAGTATTTAATATTAGGGGGGTTGGGGGGGTTCATATTAGAGGGAGGGGATTATCCTACAAGAATAACCATGGGCTAGAACCTAGAAATCATTCCTACAAGATCCCACTACATAATCGTCTTATCCCTGCCCTAAACCCCAATATCCTAATCCCTAAGCCCTAAGCCCTAAACCCTGCTTGCGAGGAGAGGGCCTGGCACCGGGCAATGGCCTCGTCCAGGCCCATGGACGCCCTCGCATCTGTGCGCGCCTGGGGTGCGAATGGGTTTGGGTTTTCATATATAGGGGACTCTATAGGGGACTATGGCTTATTAAGAAGGATACCTGGAGTTTAGACCATAACACACATGTTTAGGGGCTTTAGGGTTTAAGGTGCCGGGTTTGGGGTCTCGGGGTATGTAGGGGTCCTTGTGCGAAGGACGTTTGTGACCTCTATTATCTGCCTTGCGTCCTGTTGTGGCGCAGACAGTGGTGGTTCAATTCCGGGTTAAGGTGTGGGTAGGGTTTCAGGGATGAGGGCTTGATTTGTCGAATTAGGTACGGTGCGTAAAGGTGCCTGCGTGAATTCTCGGGCAAAGATTGTGAAGTAAACTGCCAAATAAAACACGTGGCGATCGCTCGTTGCTACACAGTGAAGCGAGTTTGTCCTGGATACCGGCCCCCCACACATCTGAGTAGTAACAGTACATCAGTACTTCTGAGTGGGCCTGGGACGCAACTACACTGCAAACCTCACTTCTATCGCTGTTGGCTGTGGGCTTTTGATGGTGCCAGGTTTGAGCAGCGGTTCTTCAGGCTTTCACTACTGTTGCAAAGCACGCTCACCCGCAGTAATAGTTTGAATTTGGACTTAATATAAAACTCCGGCAAGAATGAGAACAGAAGTTGTACTAGCGGCCAAAATAACCGGAAGTCTGTTAGATAAGCAACAGGCTATTATAGCAGCCATCAAAAAGCACTGCAACTCGTGCAAACAAGCTTGCATCCTGAACCAACTATTCGACTCAAACCATAAGTCCTGAACCTTTGACAACTAAACTCTCAAGCAGCCTAAACGCCTTGCACCCTTTTTTCTGTCAGAACTCCAACCTACAGTGTCTAGCAGTTTCAATAGACAGGGGTGTGTATGTCCTTCTCTTTCCCGACGCAACCACTTATAACCTCTCAACAGGGACCCCTAGACCTATATCATATGTGCCATGGTCTAAACTGCTAGTATCCCCCTTCGGAGCTACAGCTTAAATTCCGGTTTTCTAGGGGGATTATTATAGGGGTTATTAAGGGGGATACAAGGAGTTTAGGCCCTAAATCCTAAAACCTAATCCCTATATAGACTATAGTGGTTCATGTAAGTGTAGGCACTGTGCTCCAAGGTGCCATGATGCAAACATCCCAAGGCCCCTCATCGCGCGCGTCGCAAGCGGCCTTGATTCGGGCGATTGCCTGGAAGATTTGGAAGTCTCCTGGATCCCTTTAAAGGGGATATTGAGGTTATATTGGGATTATAATGTTATATAGGGTTTAGGGTTTTGGGGGGAGGGTTCTGCAAATTATGGAGTAGCCTTTGGGTGAGATCTCGCAATAAGGGTTACGGTATTGTTGGGTCTACCACGCCAAACTCCCCTCCGTGCCCCACGCCCACTCCAACTTCCACTCAGTTTCCACAGCACTCGCCACTCCACTTTCCACTCCCCGCTGCACCGTTGACAGGCAATGAAGACATGAGGGTCCCAAAGCGATCACAACTGAGGATCGCGAACCCCAGGGACCCTATCGCGGAGACTGTCGAAACGATTGACAAGCAATGAGGACATGAGGATCCAAAAGCGACGAAATCTATGAGGATGGCAACATGCCGGGCCCCCATACCTGTGACACACTCTTCACAAGAAACGAAGACACCACCGTCCAACAGCGACGACAGCTATAAGGATGGCAGCCGCCGCGCCACACTCGCAAACGCATACGCGCGCTTGCGAAAGCTTTGCGGGTGCTTTGCGAGCACGCGCAGCGCGGCTTTGGTCACCTCCTCGAACCCTGCACCCCTGCGGAAACCCTTCTGTGGAGCATTGCGGAAAAACAACAGAACGGGTCCAGAGTTTTGAGCGCCCTAAACTCGAAACATTAATGAGCTAAGCCTCACAGGATACAGTTCTACATGTCGAAGCTGTAAGGAACTTTAAAATGCATGGAATGGGGACCCAGTAACTACGTATTGCTTAACCCTACTCATAACTGGGGTAACCTACGTAAACCCAGTGAGGGGCATTGTAAGTAAGGATATAAGCCAGGTCATAAGCAGCTCTGAGTGCCATGGACCTTAAGCCCTACACCCTGCACATCCCTGCAACCCCAGAAAAGCGGTGCAGGAAGCACTGGTTATGGAGTCCCATGAACCTTACACCATAAGCCCCTTAAAGAGGCTCAGCTAATCCCTTCACCATATTAAGAAAACCCACCCTAATAATAAATAATAATAATAAATCCGGGACCCTAAAAATTCCTCATGAGCATTTTTTGAAAGGGGCTGTACTAATTGAAAAAGGAGCCGGACCATAATGAATTAGGGGGGTTTTGAGGTCATTAGGGGGGTATAATAGAAAATCCAAAGGAATTAGGGATCCCCTTGACATCCTAGGTTTTGGTTGATTTTCATATGGTTTGATACAGGATTTTATATACAAGAACTGAATNNTAAATGATTCTATTACAGTTTTAGCTGTATTTAGTTAAATCTCAATTGAATTTCATCCGATTTCAATAGATTTTAAAAGGAATTCTAATTAAATCTCAACTTATTGTAACGGGATTTTAACTCGATTCTAATTGATTTTAAAAGGAAGTTTGATTAAATTTCAGTTGACCCTAACGGGATTTTGATTCGATTTTAATGGATTTTAAAAGGAATTCAATTGATTCTAACGGGATTTCAGTTCGATTTGATTTTAAAAGGAATTCTATTTAAATTTCAATTGATTCTAACGGGATTTTAGTTCGATTTTATTGATTTTAAAAGGAATTTAAAGGCGCCCTACCAAATCCTTTCAATAAATATGCCCCCTAATAATACAAAACATCTGACCACCCGGATCATTCGTTATTACGGGGGGGGGGGGACGTCGTTTATTTATTAGGGGGAAGGGATTATAAGCAGTCTTGAAATCCCATGAACCTTCAATGAGAGCCCGAAACCCTTAACCTTCAACCCTAAATCCTCAATCCTAAACCATAAGCCCTGCACCAATGCCTCAGCCCTGGGGATGACGGCGGTGCCCTTTGTGTGACCGCAGCGCTTTGGCGCAACCTGCATCCAGTCAACCCTTCAAGCGTCTGGGTTTTAGGGTTTAGGACGTAGGATCTAGATTTACTAGGTTTAGGATCAGATGTAGGTATACGGGTCCGGATTTAGGACTAAAGGTTTAGGCCTCAAAATTCAGGACCTAGGGTTTAGAGCCTAGGGTCCTAGCCTCCTGGATTCCCTTACTATCTTCCAGTTTTCGGTCGCATGTAAACTGCCCTAAATTTGCTTTAGCCTTATTGCTTAATACGCCCAAAACACACTTATTGAGGGTAATAACCGGTAGTACAGGGGAGCATGGAGGAACTCATGAGTCTGAGACCCCGAGCCCCAAAACCTACAAAAAAATCTGTGTAATCTCCGAAGTTCCTGGTTTGGGGGTTCTAAAAAAATTGAAGCGTCTTGTTGTGCAGTTTTTTGTTGGGCTTCGTATTTCCCCCAAATCACGGCCAGAGCCTCAAATATGGCAATTGCGGAATATCACAAGACGCCGGAAGCAACGAAATGCAATCTGGGGCGAACATGCAGGCTTCGTTTTGTTTCCTGGCAAGCCCAAGGCCCAATCCCAAAAGCAAACTTGCAGAGCCTCGGCGCCTTGCCTAACAAGGATCCTGAAGGGGATTTGACTTTCTTTGCGAGCGTTGATAAAATCCAACCACAGAAAAAGCTCCGTGAGGATGATAGGGTCTGAGCCCTGCAACGTTGGAAGCTCTTAGCTATCTGATCTATCCAAGACTTGTTACGCCCTACGAAGAAAAAGACAAGTGGGGGCTTCACTGACGTGTAGACGTCCCAGAGACCAGAAACAATCGAGATATGCGGTAGCTGAAGAGACATGTCACCGGTTTAAATACGAAGCCGGTCTAGGATCTCCGAAGACTTGTCTACGTGTTAGATTCGCACGCCTCCACCCTAGCTGCGCAGAAGGCGTTTCGGCGTTTCGGCGTTTTCATGTTCGACTGTGCTGGCTCATGGAGCGCTCATGGACTAATTTATGGCTTCCGCAACTCAATGCTCATTTGCGCAATCTTCGTTCCATACACGTTGAGTTGGAGCATAGTGGCGCGAGCATCCTCTCCGCCAGATGCAGCTGCCCAGGCATCTGCTAATTTGGTAAATAGGTATTTACTGCGAGCTACTCACTGCACAATTTCTACGCAGGAGCCGGCATCCCCTAAAGCACATGCGCACCGCGAGTGCTTTGCTGCTGCCAGCATGGTTTGCTTGGACCGCGTGCATTGAAGTAGCATGCAAGCTCCGTGTGCCAGGGATATAGCGGGTGCTACCTGCGCACCGCTCGGAATACGCGCTACAGTTTTCTGATCGTTGACTAGCGGCGCACTAGATGTGCGTAGTTGTTCCAAAGGCACACCTGATCACAGTCGCCATGTTCATGCGTAACTGATAGTGAACTGACCTGCCAGCGCTACCTGCTTTAGTTGCACAGCACCCTACTTTGAAGTGTCCCGTGCCCAAGTCCAGGGATGATCTCCCATCCAAACTTGGACTGACAGTTGGAGAAGCAAGCACTCCTGATTGAATAGTTGGAGGCAGGTCGTGGAAGCCATGCAACACTTGCATGTGCAAGTAGGATTTGGCTAATGGAACAATTTTTGCCGGCAGGGGTTATCTCCAGATAGATAGGCTGCCTTGAATTATGCCCTGTTCGGTGGCTGGCGCTGCTCGCCATAGGAGAGGAAAATTTAAGGGGGCTTCATGCCGGTTTTATCTTTAGGCTGGGTTGTTGCAAAGGAAGCCAGAACTTTTGTACAATGGACAATCTATACCTGGATATGCTGTCCTTGCAGCATTAGCTTAATTCAAGGATTCAACCTAGTAGTCTTAGCGCTTCAGGTTCGAGACCTGATGGCAGACTCCTGCTCTGCCTCTTTGCGTTTACCCGCAGCATAGGACTGAAGAGGGCTTCCCAAACAGTCCGTTCAGGTACACTAAACCCTAAACCTTAAAGTATACAGCCAATTCCGAAATTCCCAAACAAAACCCCTGTCTTCGGGCTCCAAGCATGTACCCTGTACCGTAGGTACCTGGACCCCTGAAGCTTATGTTTGCGTCGACTGCTAAGCGCGGCGGCTGGACCTTGCAAGCTAACCAAAGTATAATCACTTGTCCTCTTGGGTCCTGCCACCACCCATGAACAGTTTACAATAGTGGCCATATTATGGGCTCTAGACAATGATATTGTAAATATCACTCAGCTGTTGCTGAGTGGGGGCAGTATCCAAACTTCGCCAAACATGAAGAACCCAACGCCCGCTAGCATGAAATGGTAGTTTCCAGAAGTAGAGGGACCCCAATTCAGAAGCCAAATGAACCTGATTATGGAGACCCCTAACAAAGCAGCTCTAATTTTTGGATTCCCCAAACATTTTTCCAAGTAAATTGCAATAGGAAAAACAAACACACACACAAACCCACACTCACATTCACACGCATACGCACACACACAACCACCATCTACAAACCATTCTCTAGGCCTCCCCATTTTAAGTGTTTCAGGGCATCGGCCTGTTGTGATGAATATGGCCCAGTGATAGAGTCTAGGGTTTAAGGTCTGGAGTTTAGGGTTTAAGGTTGATGAAGTTTAGGGTCCCGGGTTTGAGGGTTTAGACCGGAAAAGACCTCCTTGCGCGTGTGGAAGTTTGGGGCTCCATTCTAAACTACCTTTACTACCTTGTCTCTGTTCGCATACGGAGAAGAAATAAGCCGTACCCGACCTCAACAAGGTCCAGGGTAGGAAAATTCTATGAGAGAGTCCTCCGGTCAGAACAAAATCTTTGCAATTCCCTGGAATTCCCTCGCCCGGAAAAGATGAGCACAGAACCCATAAGGATCTCTTCTCTCTTCTTAAAGTGGTTTGCGGCAGATACAATGCGTCTTGTTGGAACATGGGTGCTACATGGACATCGTTGAACGTACCTGCCCCCAAAATGGCCATAGGGTAGGTTCCTTCTTTTCGGACCAACTACAGGCGGGAGTTTGCAATGGGGGGGAGGTTAAATAAAGGGTATAGATTCCACAGGGACCCTGGGGAGATATATAAGGGCTATGGAATCAAGGCTTTTGATATAAGGCCCCTACATGGTAACTCCCCTGTTGCGGATCCCCTTTCAGGAGGCGTCTTCCTGATGGTCTCTACTTCGAAGGCCTTTACGACTGGTCCCACATTTGGATTTATAAAGGGCCCTTGGGATGACGAAGAAGCAGATGGGAAAAGAACACTGAAGATGAACTGGAGGCTGGGAACATAGGGCATTTTATTGGGACTGTAATGTAGAAAAAGCTGACAAATTCCCGTCATGCTTTCCATGTAGCCGTACAGAATTATACCATGTCATACCCTAAACCCCAACCCCTAAACCATGAACCAAGCCCGAAACCCTAAACTTACCCTGTGTTTGACTAACTGAGCCCCCCAGACCTTAAATGCTCATGGGTATCTAGTAACTACCTATACGTGGGTCCCTTTCAACAGGTTGTAGGCTCCATATGAGGTGAAGGGTTTATGGATTAGGGGTTCATGGGCCTTCGCATCGGCTTAGAATTAAGCTTCCGTGTAGATGCGCCAAGGTCCTTAGGGTTTAGGGTTTATGCGTGGATGGAGGGAATCTTGCATCATTATATTGGTAGTTTCCCTAAACAGGAGGACCGCAATATCAATCCCAAAATACTGGAATCTTATAAGGACCCCCAAACAGGTACCCCTACCATAAACCCTAAATCATGAACCCTGAACTGATACCCTATGTAGGAATGACAATATCATAGGGCTGCTAAGAGCTTCTAGCAGTTAGCATCCGATGCCTTGGGGCTTAAGGTTCAGATTCAGGGTTTAGGGGGTTTAGGGTTTAGGGTTCATAGTCCCCCATAAGGAGATAGAATATGGAGTTGACCCATATTATAATCAGACCCCCATAGACCCCATAGTCTGTCTACTTAAGGGTGACTGTAGGGTTTAGAGTTTAGATCAAGGTTCAGGATTGCACCCTCTAACCTAAACCCCAAACCCTAAATAGTAGTCTCCATTTTTTCATTATCCCTATGTTACCCCTGCATAGATTAAGGTTCAGGATTTCGGATTTACGGCTTAGGGTTCCCTAGACACTGAACCGGATTTAGCCCTGGGATTCAAAGTCTATTAGAGTTTAGGGTTAAGGGAATACTTTGGGCCCTGAAGACTATATGAGCTATAGTCTAAACTCCTGACATCCCCCTGAAGAGCCCTACAACACTCCCCTATATAGTCTGCCGGAGAACCCCCTTTGAAGAGTTTAGACTATACCTCACATGAGCCATAGTCTAAACTCCTGGTATCCCCCTTAATATCCCCTATATTGGTCCCCTATATAAATCCCCTATATAACCCCCTCAAGGAGTTTGGACTATACCTCACATGAACAATGCACGCCCGGAACTTGGATCCCGTGAAGGTCTCCGGCCCACACTTTGGCCAATCCTGACTACTCCTTTTCAGGGTTTAGGGTTTAGGGTATTAGGGTATTAGGGTTTAGGGTTGGGTCAATCCCCCACACAGTAATGGGTACCACAAGGGACTAGTGTAGGTACATCAGGGCCCTATGAACTCCATACTTAGGGTCTATTACTCTAGGGGTGGATGACCCACTCCCTAGGATTGTACTCCCGACTTTCGGGGTCCTTCCCTAAGCCCTAAGGGACGACCTTAATCCACGCGTGGCCTATCTTGGGGTCATGTTCGGGGGAACCGTTTAGGGGTACGAGCTTAGGCAGACGATGCCGCAAGGGTTCAACGCTTTAAAGTATTCAGGGTTCAGGGTTTAGGGCTTCATGGCTTGGAGAGTCGCCTCTGAGTCCGTTCCGGCTACCTTGGCAGATCTGAACCCTAATCCCAGAAACATCAAATGTTCCATGAACCCTAGGTAAACCCTCAATCTCCACCTGATCCTCGATCATGACACCAGACCTGTTTGGTCTTCCTTTAGAGCTTCGGGATTACTTTTCATGTTGTAATATATACAAGAAGCTCTCAGTTTCAACAAGTGCCCTAAACCCTTAAACGCTACGCCGTAATTCAACAAGTGCTCTCCAGGACTTACGCAGGTTTCGGGCGGCTGTTGGATTGCTGTTTGAAAGAGCAGGGAGACTTGCGAGATTCGCAAAAGTAGGAGTACCATTGTGGGATCCGCATTATACGGACTTCATTTTTTTGGGGGTCTATATTGGAGTCCCCCTATTTTGGGAAAACACCCGCTTTGGTCAAATACAAAGCTACATCCGCATGAGATCATTTCCTTCTCCCTCGGCAAGAGAAACTGCATCCTATCACCCTCCTAAACCCCTAGACTTTCGTGGAACCTCCCAAGACTTCCGTTCAGACAGCCGAAGCCCTAAACCCTAAACCCTAAAGCCTAAACCTCACACTCCTAAACCCTCAGAGAGTCAAGTGATCTGGGTGCAACTCGTTCTGAAGCAAGATGCACTTCATACTAGTAGATGTGAATGGGTCCGCCAAATCTTATGGCTTCAATCCCAAAGATTGCATGTAGCTGTATGGTATATACTTTGGCCTTAATGCTTACGCGAGAGCCCAACACCTTGAACCCCGATCTCACACAGGAGGACAGGGTCCACCTCCTCGTATCATCTAAGCCAAGGTGCATCCCAGCTTGAGCATAGCCGCGTACCGTTCGCTTGACGTTGACTGCGTTGCCGTAGCCTGCACTGTTTTATTCATGCAGCGTAATGCAGTCTCTATGGAGACGGGGACTTCTATATCAAAAACATGCAACAAACGTGATAAAGCCGCTTCCAAGCTACAAAACGACCCCTATATATACCTTTTGATTTAGCCAAACGTGAAGGAGTCCTGTATGGGCGAGTCTCTCTCTCTCTCCCTCTTTCTCTCTCCCTGTCTCTCCCTCTCTCTCTCCCTCTCTCTCTCTCTCTCTCTCTCTCTCTCTTCTCTCGCTCGTCCTGCCTGTCTCCGTATCCGTGTCTCTCTCGCAACAACAATTCAAATTCATCGCAAAATTATGCCACTTATCGGGAGCACCTTTCGGGTTCTTGTCCCTCGTGCGATTCTGTCCGTGGGCAGAGGCCAAAAACAAGCATAACATCCAAGCCTACTCTCCAGAAGATGCAAATCCCAGCGCTGCCCCGCGTGTTGAGCGTTAAACCTCCCTCAACCCTGGAGTGACTGGAGGCATGTACTTGAAAACGCCCACAAAGGACAGAAGCTGAAAACGTGGCTAAGGGCTCCCAAACCATCAAGCCCAAACCCTCCCACGTTCTGAAGCATACTCACTCGATTTAGAACTCCTGTACAACAACAGCCTGTATCTCCGTCTGCTATGCAGCAAATCCGCTTCAGGGAGCCGCAGATTTGAAAAGCTGTATCGAGCATCTCCTGGGAGCTTGCTCAAGGTTTAGGGTTTAGGGTTTAGGGTTTAGGGTGGACCATTTCTGGGCAACCATGCAGTGCAATTTCATAAACAAATCTGGGAGTTCCTGTTTCAATAAGACATCATCAGTGGATTACGAGAGAGGCAGAATTCCAAGACAAGTTCTGGTACCTGCAGCATGCTCATCTCTCTGCAGCTGTGTAGTCAATTGAAGACATGAACCCCTGCAGCCGTTCCCTCAAAATCCCTGCAGTCGTGTAAACCATGACGCCCATACAACAGTCTATAACGGGGCTACATATATATATATATAAAGTATAAGATAAACATTATCCAGCTGTTTCGGGGCGGGGGCAGTGTGCAGTCTATGCACTCCATGCCTCCATCCTTCCTTGAATGCTAGGGACTCAAGTTTAGGGCTATGGGCCACCATAGAAAAGTAATGCGCGGTTTAGGGTTTATACGAGTCTCTCCTTCCCCTTTGATTCTGGGCTACAGCTCAAAGACTTTGATGCGGTTTGCGTTTATGGTTCAGGGGTTTTGTGGTGAGCAAAGTGCAACAAAATGCCTTCACCAATGATTTCGCTCCGAGCCCCCTCTGGCCACCATTTTGCAGCTCTTTCATGAAACTCAACACCCCGCATTCTGGCATGATGGTAAAGCCTTATTCCAGCGTGGAAATGCGAGTGTTCAACGGTCATGCTATATAGCCGTACTATCTGTCTACCTTGATTTAAACCCTAAACCTCAAACCCGAAAGCCTCAACCCTGAAACCCCAACCTTCAGCCCCAAACCCCACACCCTCAACCCCAGACCCGAAACCCTAAACCCCAAACCGTAAACCCTAAAGCCTCACGAAAAATCCCCAGGATGCAGCATCTCGAACCGCCCTGGGAGTGACCCACACGGAACTTCAGGCAAGACCCTCTACATCTCAAAGTGTCCATGTAGGTGTATAGAATGGGGTTTAGGGTGTAGGGTTTAGGTATAGGGTATGTACTTAGGACGCACAGAGGTTCCAATAAACCTACTTTAAGGCCCGAATAAATACCATATATCTACATGGACCCCTTGGGCGTATCACGACTACCCCCCATAACCACCCTCAGGTGGCCGGTGAATTAAGGTTATGTGGGGATAATAGGGTCAATGAAGGCTAGTTCAACAGCTGGGCTGCGGTTGCGGAACTTAACTTAAGTTACTATAATGGAAAACCTATTGTTTATTATATGCCCATATGCTGGTAACTTAACATCAGCTACTTAACTGCAACCCAGTAAGGAGAACCCAGGGGGAGTAGCATCAGGGGCGGGAAGCAATGATCATTGAATCCAAACCCTAAACTTGGAATCCAAAGCCCTAAACTTTGAATCCAAAACCCTAAACTTTGAACCCAAAGCCTTAAATTTTGAATCCAAAATCCTAAACTTTGAATCCAAAGCCCTAAACTTTGAATCCAAAACCCTAAACTTTGAACCCTACAACTTCCGGGCTTAGGGTCTTCAAGGCTTATAGGGATCTGGCCCAACCCAGTCTTCCGTGACAGAATGCCCCCTATAAGCCAGAGCTGGGTAATGAAAATCCAAGTTAAAGTCTCTAATACTAGTTCATCTATACACGTGTATGTACACATAGTTGCTAGTCTTCCGTGCAATATACCTACCTGGGCTAATATGAGCTATACTCTAAACTCCTAGTATCCCCCTAGAAACGCCTATATTGCTTCCCTATATAACCCCCTTTAGCGAGTTTAGACCCTAAACCCTAGCCCCAAACATTAACCGCAACCCAATCTAGGGAAGGATACCTAGCCTCATACATGCGGCGGTCCTGATACGAGACAAGTTGGCAATCTGCGAAGCCGTGCACGGCACTCACGCCGAAGCCCGTCATGAACGTAAGCTGGAAGCCTCGCTGTACTATGCACCCTTCCCTAGACGGGGTTGCGATTAAGGTTTAGGGTTCAGGGTTCAAGGTTTGGTTGTGCTCAAAGTCTTAAATTTCAGTAAGTTACATGACATGGGTCTGTAGTACATCAAACGGCTTCTCCTACAATGATAACTTAGGTTTGGTCCCTTAGCAGCACCCCAGCAGACTAACATGCAGCTTCAACAACGACCCTGGGCCGTTCGCGGTTGCTTAAAGAGGCACCTATATGGGATTCCAGGATAGCTTGGGGAAGCCATAAACCCTAAACCCGAAACCCTGTCAGAATTTGGGACTGCCTGTTTCGAGATGCTCGCAGAGGCCTGAGCTTGTCTGAGGTATGTGATGATTGTTACGTAATATAGGGGGCCTATTGAATTAGAAGAGGGTTTGAGGGTAGATTGTATTATGATTCTATAGGGGTTATAAGGGGACAATATTGGCAACTATTCAGGCTTCTACAGTACATGGGCTATAGTCTAAACTCCTAGTAGCCGCCTAGTAACCCCTGCAATAGTCCCCTATATATGCATCCACGCTCCGCGTTCTCAGCCCCCCCCCCCCTGCCTCCCCCCCACGGCATGGTCCCAATCTGGGAATAAGCCATATCTATAACCTCCCAGAACGATGAACTCTCCGCAAAACTTCTCTAAGACCTTCTTTCAAGCCCTCTATAAACCCTAAGCACAGGACCCAGACCACAGGACCACAGGACCACAGGGGGGGCTACCTTCATAAGCTTCCACTAAAGACTCTATAAGGCCTTCATCAACCCTGTACGAACCCTCCAGAAAACTCTCTAACCTTTTGCAGGCCGTCCATGACAGCTATAACACATAAAAACCTTCTACAACTCTATAAAATACCTTTATACCTTTATAAACCCTCTGGAAACAATCTTTCTCCATAAGATCTGTATAAAACTTTATCAAGCTGTTCTATACCATGGACATCATGGACCATTGGGGGGGGGGGGGTGCTGATGCATATAATCCCCTATATAACCGCCCCTTCAGGAGTTCAAACCCTGAACCCTAAATCCTAAACCCTAAGTCCTAGTAAGGCGACTTGAAGGTGAAATGGAAAACCTTCAGAAATTTGGACGGGGTGGCTCTTTTTTGAGGTGTATCTATAAAGAGGATATCGTGTGCAATTTTGAAGGTATGTGCTGTAATTAAGGAGTATCCTTCTGGGGAAGGTGCCGCAGTGATAGCTCAAAGCATCATGTGAATGGGGAGGAGGTGCTAGCAAGATCTAGCCAAGATTGGATCTCCAATCCCGTAGATGGCGCAGACCTTCAACCACCGCTTTCAAACTCCATCTAAGTAAAAGTTTCCGAAGACTGGCGGGACCTTTTTGGAAGACAATCTTATGTTTGTTCGGGTCTGTATCAGCTCCCATTTATGGAAAGCACCATCTCCAAATCACCCTGATTCCTATACTCTGAATCCTACATCTGAAGCAAAAACCCGTAATCGTAAACTCTAAGACCCAAACCCTGACCTTAAACCCTATAATCCATGAACCCTAATCCCTCAACCCTGATCCCTGAACCCGAAACCCTAATCCATGAACCCTATAATGCCTAAGCCCTAAACCCTGACCGCTAAACCAAAATCCCTCAACCTTAAACCCTAATCCCCAAACCGCGTTAGCTGCTGAAGAGCCCATTCTTTCGATGAGCCGCGCAGTGAGCCCATCGTAGCCTAGTTAGGTTTAGGATGTAGGTTGGTGGTTTAGGATTTAGGGATTAGGGTTGAGGGTTTCAGGATTTAGGGCTTCGGAGTTAGGATTCAGGGTGTAGGATCTAGAGTTTAGGGTTAAGGTTTCAGGATTTAGGGCTTCGGAGTTAGGATTCAGGGTGTAGGATCTAGAGTTTAGGGTTAAGGTTTCAGGATTTAGGGCTTCCGACATAGGATTCAAAGTGTAGGATCTGGAGTTTAGGATAAAGATTTAGGATTTAGGGCTTCGTAGTTAGGATTCAGGATTTAGGCCCTAGAGTTTAGGGTTAAGGTTTCAAGGGCTTCGGAGTTGCGACTCAGTGTTTAGCATCTAGAGTTTAGGGTGGTTCAGGACCTTTGGGTTACTAAATGGGTAAAGGAACGCACTTGAGATTTGTACAGGGTTACCATAGGGTTGATGGGCTTATATAATACCCTGAATCCGAAACCGGTTCTGTGCGGGCTTAGGTAGAACCATCACGATTGGAAGCTTGTTCGGAGGGTCTCGGGGACTAAGTAAGGAACGGAAGATGAAATGGAAATACTACATTGTTTGTGGTAAAGGCTTGAAAGTCAGGCAAGCATCTTAGAACGCCTATGCACCATACACTGACCACAGTTCTCCCAAAACCTGCTTACCAGGTCCCCTTGACCCTCCAGGTAGGCTATGATATGTTATGATGTATGCAATACATTTTACCCCGAACCAGCCCTGAGCTTATGAACCTACTCCAGGCAAAAGCATCTTTGCTCATATCTGAAGCAAGCACGCAAGCCCTATCCCCCCCGGGAACTAACATGGAAACCCAAAAAAGGCCCTATAAAGACTATGGCTCCTTCAAAACATGTGGCTACAGGGGTTTCCATGTTGGTTTGGGGGAGTGAAGTCCTGGGGACAGGTTGAGCCCGGTGGAGAGCCTTGCATCGGCACCAAAGTTGTTTGCCCACGAGGCATGATCCTTTGACTGAAAGGTTCAACTGGCGGTTTCCAAGAATTACCCCCCCTACGCCCTGTGGGGATGCTAACATGCACGGAAACTCCTTTATTTCTGAGATACTCTGCATTAGGGACAGGGGCTCATTGTTCAGCGGTCTGCCCCTTTCAGCCGTGGCAGGAAACCCTTAAACCGAAACCTTCAAGTCCTGGGTTTCGTGATTCCCTAAACTCCTACACCCTAAGCCCTAAACCCGAAAACCCAAAACCCTAAGCCCCTAGACCCCGAAGCCAGGTTCCTGACTGGATTTAGAACACCTCTGTGGCTACATTAGGGTGGCAGAGTGCGGAAGTGAAGCGATACAGTGAAACTACCATTGAGAGAGGACCCTGAGGGTCCGAAGACCCAAATAATGGGGTTTTAGGGCCCAAATACCATCAATATTATAGTATTGGGCCCTAAAACCCTATTATTTGGGTCCTTAGACCCTTAGGGATTGAGAGAAGACTGAGCATTGAGCGTTTTCAGGATGTATTCGTACAAGCTTCAACGGGGCAAGAATAGTCAGGTTATTACAAGGAGACAGCGGTCCGCAGTTCAGGGAACTGCTACGGTGGCCGAGTGGAAAAACTGTCCAACGATCCGGCGACTCTTGGGCTTTCTGAGGTCTACCCAATACGCATTGAAGCTCATTGAAACAAACTTAACGAAGGCTCATGGAAGGGAGAACCAGAGCGCAAACCTTCACTGGAGGTTCTCAGGACTCTGGATGTGTCTTGTCGCTATTCTTGAAGCCCTAAACTCTAAAGCCTCTTCTTGGCGAAAAAGGGAACAAAGCAAAGTATCTGACAGGCTTGTCGGAAGGACTGTGAAGTGTACCATTTAGTGACAAGCACCGCTTTGCAGGAATCGCCGCATTTCCCGGCATGACTTCTGCTGCTTGAGGTGGAGTGGGGGAGTGAACATCGGTGCTGTGATGTTATAGTATTATAGTGGACATTTTTCACCCCATAAGCCTAGGCCGTGTGGATATAAGCAACATACAAGATTGCCCTCCTCAACCCGCTCTTGTAGGTACTAGCAAGGCATCCACAAACAGAACCCCGCGCCAGGGCGGTAGTGTCTGGAAGACCTGTGTTCAGGTTTCATGCTGGTTACCTCCACAGATCCCAAGGCCCCAAACCCTGAACCCTGAACCCTATGTAGAGCACAATCCTCATGGAAGGCCCCGCCTGCATTTACATAGCATGATCTCCATCTAGGACATAGTGCGATCTACTTCCAGCGACATGTCCGGAGCTTTTTTTTGCAGAGAGTCGTTCCCCGGCAGCGCACAGCAGGCTCAGGTGAAAACAATTGGTTAATTGATGGGTTTGGGCGTGGAGGTGCAGACGGTGTGAACTACGGTCTGGCACTGTGTAGGGAACAAGAGGAAAGAAGGCCTATAATCCTGACCCTAAACCCTGAAGCAATGAATCCTTGCTAGCCCTGAGGCAATCCTCCCAAAAAGACTGCTTGTAAACGACCGTCCTTTCCCTGTTCAGTGCCAGTCGGGAAATGTGCAGGGCTCAGGATCGCACAACTCCCAATCTGCGATGTCCCGAAAGTCGTCCAGACTGTAAGCTTGCAAGTGCCTGCTTGTCACAAATGTCACCCGCGAAGCAATGCTCTCAACAGAAAAAAGCAGAACTCTGAAACGGTACAAGCTCTAGGTCGACAGAATGTTACTGAATCCTCAACATGCCCTATAGCTAAACTAAACCTTAAACCCCTAGCCCTAAGCTGAAAATGTTGCTTTTGGATCGGTAAGGTGCGCTCTTGCATCTCGCGGCCGGTGATGCAAAAGATGCTGCATGTAACTTTGTGCAACTTGTAGCTCAGAATCGGCCTAGCGGACGAAGGCAAGGATAGTGGAAATGAGGTGTTTTGTGCCAAGGCAAGGGAGAAATGGATAATAGAGATACTGCATGACTATACCAACCTCCAGAAATCGCAGGGTTCAATGTAGGCGCCGTCATGCAGGATGTTCAGCATCGACAGAACCAAGCAGTTGGACAAGAGCAAGATATTGCAGCCGAGGGTTTAACGATTCGGGTGGGACGTATTTGAGGCGGCGGTTGCATTCATTGTGTATATCTCTGGAACCAGTTGAATGTTAAATCTCTGTGCTTCCCACAAATCACAACACCCTAGAGCTTTTTCGTCAGGTCAGTATGTCTTCAAGTGTGGCCCGGCAGCCTTCTTCCCATGCCAGCTGTGAACGAGCAGCAAGTTGTTCGCACTGGCCTCAAACTCATCTTGCCACAGTCCCCATGCCAGTTGATGCAAGCAAATGTGCGTGCTACATAAAATCCGGCCTTCATACCACTATGTGACTCTGTTCATAGGTTATGGCGTTTTTGGAATGAAGTGTAGAGCGGGCTCGGGCAACAGGTATTTCGATGGACTACAAGTATGATGCAGGCTGCATAAACCACATCCTTCCCATTTCAAAAAAATATGCAACTTACCTGGAACAACACTCCACAGCCGGCCTCGTCCACGTGCTTGCCAGCTTCGACTCCAACGCAAGTGATGTGAACTAGTGATGCTCTGTGGAACTTCATACCCATGGTCTCAGACATGGACCTGAGATTGCACAGGGCGCATTAAGCAATCAATCCCGCTGACAGTGAACACCCACTCCCCACCCCCCACCCAATAGTATGCTAGCATAGAACGGTGTACGATTTTTCGCAATACTGTGGGGGTGTGGGGTTGTACAGTTCATCGGTAAAGACAAAATTCCTTAGGGTTAGAGCCTGGAAGCAATGGAGTTCCACTCGCATAGCTCGACGGAAGCTACTTGCGTAGCGCTTTAGGGTTCTGTCCCAAAGGAAACAGTCAAGCTTTGGACCTGGCAATTACAGCAGGACCCTCTCAAGCCGCCCTGTTGGGAGAGAGGAATGGGACTACCTGGACCCAAAAAGTATGTAGAATAATGGCCTTTATGCCTATTATTAGGGGTTTAGGGCTATTATTTTACATACTTTGGGGTTTAGGTACTTCGGAAGGCTGAGGCATGACAAAGAACGCTGTACGACATAAGCGGGCTATATATATATATGTGAGATGCACAAGAGGGTAGCGACCCATAATGCCAAGATGAAGAAACACACAAACCGCAGGGATTGTCACGGGTCACGAAATCAGGCCAAGCGAAGAGTACATGCAGCCAAAGGGGGGGGCTTAGATTTTACGCTCAGGGTCCATTTTTGTTCTTGTCGGGGCTGTCTGGACCCTTTCCACCAACATCTTTTCATTTCTGCTGAACTTCAGTCCAGCAGCAGCACAATTTCGAGGTTCTTCATGAACATAGGCGTCTTCGACTTGTCGTGGTGAAATCCAGGGTTCGGCTCCCCAAAGCCTTTGTAATAATAATAGAATAACAACGATGATTAGGGTTTCGGGTTCCAGGTTGTACCGGTCGCTGCACGACTTGGGTGTGGGGTTTAAGGTTCAGGGCTACAGCGCTACAGCATGAGTTTTTAGGAGCCTGTCTGCAAACGTAGCGAGCCCAAAGGCGGTGTAGGTATATCGTATATTCCCATACACCTACTTTAAGGCCCAACCTTTGGCCAATCAGTACAACTGACAAGTAAGGACCCGCGCTACACTGACGTAGTTTTTTGGTGTGTGTGTGTGAAGGCTTAGGTTCAGCCTCCACCTGGTAGTAATGGGCCCGGCACTTCCAAAAATGCTGCAGCATTTTGCAGTTCAAACGGGACTGTAGCCGAGCACGACACACGTAAGGAATGGCATCGTCTGTGTACCCCCTCTCCGCTTGACCCAGCGGCTCGAGACAAGAAGACTCGTCAACAGGATATGGGGTCAATGGTTTTCAGTCAGTTGAAAGCTTTTAACTTTACATACTCCTCAAAATCCATGCCAAGCACAGAACTGAGGGGCTTCCCCTATCCGTAGACTCAACATTCCGGCCCTGGACAGGGTCCTTACTTTGAGGGCCCCTGGAGTTGGGTAACCTAGTCTAGCCCCCTACTAGGCCCAGTACAGCCCTATTGTAACCCTCATAAGTAGCCTTGAGGATGGGGGCGGGTCCAAGGCCGGTAGGCACCGAACGACTGTTGGGCATGCTAGGGTTTAGGGTTTGGGGTTATGAATAGGTTGCCTACCCTTGAGTTAGTTCGTCTTTTCAGGGATCTGGGCGGAAACCCTAAACTTAAAAAGCCCCAACCGTACTGGTGGAAACCTGTGAACTCCTCTTGCCATCTTGAGACACAAAACCCATTTCAAATTTCACAAACAGTCAAGGAAAAATACTTCTTGGAGGGTCGGGGGGGCTTAGTGAGTGGGTTAATAGTGGGGATAACTGGGGCTTTCATATGGCTTGTAGGGGTTCTACGTATACCAATTCCCTCTCCCTCTGGAAGTTGGGGGTGTGCACTTAGGGAACAACACGCTAGAGCTAAGACAAGCGCGCCCACAACGTAAGAGTTGGCAAGCACGGGAACACATGTTCAGTCAAACACGACTGTCCTTCTACAGGGCTGCCAAAGAATTCCTGAACTACTCCATGGCGTCCAGTTGTGCAGATATATACGGGCTGACCAAGTATGAAAGACCTCGACTGATGGGGCCTCCCCCCACGTGTGTTAAGCATTTGGCGAAGCATTAGAGTAAGAAGCAATCGCAGCAAGAAACCGTCGTCGAAGACCCAAACACGCCGTTGAGCCCCTTTCTGCTCAAGCACCGCCCCTCGCTGATGCCAACACGTGCCTGCTTCAGGGCCTAAGGAGTTTAGTCCAAGCAGGCCTTACCCGTTCCTACCTGCTAATACCTCTGGCACTGTAGAAGCCTGAGGCGAGTAGCAGACATGCTGGTTCCATGAATCGGGGACCCCAACACAGATCCCAAAAACTATGATGCTTACCATAAGGATCCCCCGAAAATGCACTCAATTCTGCGAAATCCTAGCCACAACAAACCACTGTATGTTCAAGTTTCCATTTCATGTCTGTTGTCTTTTCCATTTGGTTCTCCCATAATTAACCCTACACCCTAAAACTCTTTGTGGCAATTCAAATCCACGATTTTTACACCCCCTCCTTTTAAGGGCCAAAATATGAGGATCCGTATTATAAGCCCTATCAACGGGAGAGGGTTTGTCAATCAGGGGTCTGGGTTATCCACATCTTCCCCACACAAGCCAGCCAGATGTCAGAATGACACCTCAGCAACATCTGAGCACACTAGGTTTGGAGTTTAGCGGCTCAGTGTTGAGGGGCATGCCTTATCTGGGATACAAAGAACTCGCGCACTTCAACATTGGGATGTAGAGGGCTGGGTCCAGGTGATTAGAATGCATCGCATATAGTGATATACAGTCATCGAGATTCATACAAGGAACTCTACATACAAGCCAAAACCATACTAAAACCCTACTTCATATCCCCAAACCCCAGACCCGTATGAAAAAATCCTTGCACGGGTGGTTTTGCAAAGTTGCGATTATGCAGTCGCGAATACGTTCCCTGAATTCCACACGCAACGGGACCCAAATGCACCCTTGTTGTTGGAGAAAACCCAAACCCGAAAACCTATGGGCCTATGGTAAGAAGAGGACCTATGCAGCCCCAACCCTCAAAATTACGACTCTAGAACTGCCATATGACTCTACTACAGTCTTTATTTTAGCTAAACCAACTCTAAGGCTCCCTAAGCCCCTTAACCCTAAACCCTAAACCCCGAACCCTCTTGACACTTCAGGTGCCTGTGGCGAGCGCAAGGACCTTCATAGCGACCCAGAACGCTTGGGCTTCCCACAGCGTCGTGCAGAAGCCCAGCCTCGGCTGTCCCTGTGTGATGTTCTGAGTTTTTCTGTACTGAGGTTTAAGCTTTAGGGTTCAGGGTAAGGGATAAGGGTTCAGGGTTGAGGCTTTAAGATATAGGTTTGGGGTTTAGGCTTGAGGGCTTAGGGTAAGGCGCAGGGTTTGGGGTCATATGGTTTAGGGTTAAAGTGTGGAGGTTTTGGGGGGAGGGCCTCATTTCCTTTCGTGAGAATAGAAGCTGGATACTTCCCCACCTACTAACAGATGGTTAAGGGTCTAAGGTTTAGGGTTCATGATAATTCTATATAGCCTTTAATGTGACCCCCAGTGTAGACTGTCACTGGGTGGGGGCAGTACCCAAAATACGGGCGTATGTGAAGTCAGCGAAATAGAGCAAACTGTACAAGTACCTGGGACGGGTACTAGGAGTGTTTTCGAAAAGCGCCTTACCATTGGGTACTAGGGTGTGGAGTTAAGTGGTACGGGTTTAGGCTCATATCGCCTTTGGAAAGAAGTGTATGAAGTTGCCTAAAAAGGAATCGTTTAGGGCAATTCGGCAATTCAGTTGAGCCTCGCACTCGCACCAACAATGCCACCTTTGATCCCAAGAACTTCTAGTCCCAAGAGCGCAAAAGGCTAGGTAGGCATACTGAAGCACGAGTGTTTAGAGCTATGAAGCTGGCTATTGCCTAGTTCTGTGTTGGGTTTTGCCTTACCCATGGAAAACAGCACAAAGAAAAGCGGCTGAGTGGCTGGCACCGATCTGAATCTTGCTGCCGGATGAGGAACTGAAGGAGCTCCACCTGGGTTCTTGTGGGGTTTCGGGTAGAAGGTTTATATTGGGTTTAGGGTCCAGGGGCTAAGGATTTAGGGCTCAAGGCTCAATGTTTAGGAGGTGGAACTGACTTTACGGTTTCAGGCTTGATTACCCGAATGGAGAATGAAATGGAAGAGAGAATGAGAAGTTACATGGAAGCTGGGTGTATGTGAGGATGTCATTAGTACCAGTTCCTGAAGAGCAGCCCAGCTACAGTCCCTGGTCGGACCTCAAAGTCTGTGAGCTCCCAGTCCTTGTCCCAGCGGTAGTTGACAAGGGTGAACTTGAAGTCAAGAAGGATCCTGGGAAATCCCCGACCACAGGAGACAACATTAGCCAGATGGAGACTTTTCAGGTACCAGCTTGGACCACCCTGGCTGTGTTCATAGTGAAACTTCGGATTCCGGATGGGTTAATCTATAAGCCTCAAACAAGAAAACGCGCACTGCAGAATTTGAACGCCCAGGTTTGGAAGCCCTTCCTCCCAAAGCAAACAACGACTGGGGTGGAGAAAAGAAGTGTTTGCTACCACCGCACGGGCTCTTTACAAAACAGGCCAAACCTGCTGGTCGCAAAATAACTGAGCGAATGCGCTCACAACCCTTGGGCTGTTACCCTAAACCTACACCTTGTCAGCAAGGCTTTAATGCAACAAAGAAACTAACACAGTAGGATCCCCAATGATAATATAGTAGTTTTTATGTTCTTTTGCATTATGACTAGACATCCCCTAAGCCCTAAACCCTAGGCAAGGATCAGGTAGACGCCATTTGCGGATGGCTCAGCGGGGACGGACGGCCCCAGAACTCTCAAGGCGGCTTCCTAGGCTCTGCCAGAAGGAAGGTACCCCTATATGACCCCCAATGGACACTATAATCCCTAATTATGATGGGGACTCTCAAGAGGTACCCGTATATTTCCGGATCTGGGAACGGGTTCCGGGGCTTACAAGGTTTAGGATGTGAGGTCTGCGGGCTGTGCGTTTTGGCTTTGTGCGTAGTGCCTGGCTTGCCATGCTACAACGGCCCACGGGGCTGTGAACGCACGTCGGATGCTCCCGGGAATCGTATGCTCTGGTAGCGCGAAAGCAGACGAGCATTAGTATCTTGGCCAGCCTGGATGCTCTCGAGAAGCGCTGCAGTCAAGAGGTCTGCAGCCAGGATCCACTGCATTTTCCAGCCTAATTTGTTTTTGCAGAGGGATGAAATGGCCCCAGGTGTCGTGCGCGCCGTCAGTAAGTTTAGGGTCGGCACGAACGCATGAAATTGCATGTGAATAGGAGGGCACGACAAAGACTAGTCGAGTTTTGGGGTTCGGGTTCAACTTCAGATCCAATGACTAGGGTTGAGTGCTATCTGGGGTTATGGCACCATTTCAGGATTCTATATCACTCGGAAACCCGAGGGGCTGCTGGAATTTTTATATGGAGCATATTTGCATATTTGCTTTCCGATGAAAAATTTCCACAGCTGCCATGAATCTGATATGGGGTTTTTATCAAGATTATGACCATTTTGGGTGGTATTACAATAAGGACCCAGAAAGGACCACAATTCCAACAACTATCCCTATATGGCCATTTCCCCGCGAATCGCTGAGGCCAACCCTACACACCCAAACCTTCAATCCAAATCCTAACTCTTGACCCTGGACCCTGAGCCTAGACCGTAATGCCTTTCCTTAGAACCTACTCTTGGGTTTTCTTGCCTCTTCTTTTAAAATGGGCTGTGGGCTATTTGGGGGGCCCAAGCAAATCCTAAACCCAAACTCCTCAACCCTAAACCCTCAACCCTAAAGTCTACTATACAGACCTAGACATCCCTACACAAGACATATTCAATCGGCCTTGGGTCTGGCTCTGCTGAGGAACGTTCAATGTAGGAATCTCCAGCAAGGGATCCTCAGATGAGCTAGGGTTTACGGTTTAGGGTTTGGGGTTCAGGGTTTAGGGCTTAGAGCTTAGGATTTAGGGTTTTGGGGTGTAGGGGTTAAGGTTGGAGGTTTAGGGGAGCTACAGTCAATATTTCCTATGAAATTAATGGACATGGGTCTTTCTGGGGAATGGGGACCTCATTAAACTTTTTAAAGGGGCCCCTATGCCACTCTTAACGGTCCTTTGATAACCGTAATATTGAGAGTGGCTCAAGCCAACCAGGAAGCTGTAGGGATATGCAGGGTTTATACGGTTCATAGACATATCGGGTCTCAGGTTTAAGGATATACAGGCTTTAGGCTTCCGGCTTTAAGGTTTAGGATTCAGGATTCCAGCTGTCTGGTCAAGGGTTCCATCCGCTTCAGGGTGTAAGGTTTAACTGGGTTGCTGTTAAGGAACTTAAATTAAGTTACCATAATGGGTATATATACAGTAAATAATAGGGTTTCCCCAATAGAGTAACTTAATTTAAGTTCCTTAACAGCAACCCAGACAAAGGGCCCTATGAATGAATACTAGTAGCCTTTGCAAAGCTGGCTGTAAGAGGTTCCAGG
>CAJNIZ010028102.1:38007-63884 GCA_905231905.1 Symbiodinium pilosum
GGGTTATATACTGACTATATAAGGGCTATATATGGTAATGGGATTAAGGGTCCCTCCTACTGTCCCCCTAGAATTCTAGGTTCCAAGGCTCCTAGTTGGACTTGAACCCAGCGCTTGTGCCTAATAGCTAAATATCCTGAGGGTTCTTGGGTATAAATGCACAACCATAAACCGTAAAGCCTAAATGTGAAGGGTTTAGGGTTTAGGGAGCGTAGTTGGGAATCAGAGGGATATGTGGGAAGTATGCATGGCTTATGGGGGGTCCACCTGTAAGGGTTCTTCAGGCATTGATTTGAGCCATTGTCTAAAATCCCCCTTAATAAGCCCTATAGTAGTCCCCTATATAATCCCCACATAACCGCCCTTTAAGGAGTTTAGACTATGGCTCATTTGAGAAATGCGACTGCAAACTTGAGCACCTCTATGGCTGAGGCATCGGCGAGCTGGAGCAACACGGGATTTTGATGACACCAGCCATAGTCTAAACCCTAATCCATATGGTAGTTTCCCAAACTTAGGGGTACTTTTTTGGGGGTCCCTATAATAAGGACTATAGTATTTTGAGGTCGATATTTGGGTCCCCTTATTTGGGGAAACTACCATATAAACTTTCTAAACCTTTCAATTCCTGGAGCTCCAATACCCCGGACCAGGACAGTGAGCAAAAAGAACCTTCAAACCCAAGGGTTTAGGGTTATAGGGTTTAGGGCGGTAACGAAATTCCCGTACTAGCGGCTCGTTTTTTGTCGAGGGCCCAAAGGTCTTGTCTGGGTCCAAGCCCGAGACGGAAAGTAACTGCCCGGTCTTGCTATCCTCTTCAATGCTACCTGAAACCCAAATGTAGAATAACAGGTTGTTTAGGCTTTTCTATGGGTTGCGGGCCATTATCTTACATACTGTTCAGGTCCATGTAAATTTAAAGGCCTGCATGCAAGTGAATCGCAATGTGGTTTCCAAGTATCCAGCAGAAACCTTGAGCCCAACCATGCCTCCTGAAAGCAAAAATCTTCATAATGTAGGCGATGGCACAGGGTTGGTTTGTCGGGCGTCTACCTCACTTCTTAAGATCCCGCCAAGCTGCCGTGGCCACAGTGTGTAGTGCCAACTGCTTTCGCCGACCTCACTTCTCAGCAGAAAACCTAATCCCCGAGGACCCCTTTTAGGGTTCAAGCTGCTCGCCCCAGGGTTCAGGTACCTTTGTGTGAAGCCTTAGGGCCCGAAAGGGCTTCCATGGGCTTCCCATACAGTCCCCTCGTATGACCCGCAGCTGCTCTATCTTCGTTTTGTACAATGTCTCAAGGCAGCTCGTGTAGGGGAAGAAGCACAAGGAGATTGCTGCGCTCAATGGTTGTGAGCATCATGGGCAACTAGAAGTGGCGCGATGGCAAAACCCTCAGCTCCCACCCCTCAGGCCAAATCCTTTTGCACAGGGGCGCATCAGTTATAATGTGGCAGGTTTGGCCGCTGGGTTCTAAGTCTCCAAGGGTTTTGCTACAGCACACGTTTACTGAAGCAGCTGTTACGCTCTACACTGTACAGCAGGCAGAACAAGCCAAAAGGGGCTTCACAACCTAGCACTAGCCCAAAGGTATACCCAGCAACTCAGACACACCTAAACCCTCATAAAATTCATGCCTCGGCACACACAAACGGATCTCTAGTTTAGGAGGACCCCCCCACCCTGTAATAGTGGGATACTAGCAATATAAGAGGACCCTACCAGAATCCCTACTATCCATAGTAGTCACTATTGCTGGGTGGGGGGGGGTCCACCTAATCTCCAGTTTTCAAATCTCTTGTACCCTTAGCCGGCACAAGCACCTGAGGCCTCTGCGCGATGCGAAGTAGACGGCGAATAAGCCTCAGAGATCCGCTACTTGCCAAAGGTCCCCCTTTGAAGTAGCTATAATATGATTACATAGACATCAATACAGGATTACAGATTACCTGCCAAGTTTGCAAGGGAATACTGACTCCCACTGGGAAACTACATGGAGTAAAATGGGAACCGCAAGCAGGGAACCCCAAGAATATAGTAGGAATAGAAATGGAATATGCCTACTGCGGTCCTTACATTCCCATTATATTCCTACTCTTGTCTTGGGGTCCCCTGTTCGGGGTTCCCATTTTCATCCCTTTAGAGACTCTTCAAGCCTAGCTTCGATATAGCGAATAGGACTTCTCTGGTACTTGACAGTCATTATACTCACAGGGCCCAGTACCCCGTAATGAAAGAATGTACATTAAGTCATGCTGCGGCTCTAAGTATGATGTAATGTCTATTCCGTAGTTGAGCTCTATTGGGCGCTGTGAGTAGCTAAGTGTGCCTCTTTTTTCCAAGACAAATTCACAGATTGAAAGAGTTGTGTGCTGCTTCTTTGGCGGTGGTAGGTCAAGGTCTGAAAGAGTCGCAGGTTTGTAGGTCTAAGCCAGCTAGAGCTGACCTTTGGACTCTGCGGAAGATGAATCTGGGTTTTGATGGGGTGGATAGGTTCGTCAATTCAGAGCTCTTCGAGTGCCGCTGTTTCGCTTGGAGCTGTTGGCCTCAAGTTTGGATGGGTTCCTCGCTCATGGATTCCTGAATTGGTTAGGGTTTAGGGTTTAGGGTTTGCTCCTCCTTTGATGAGAAGTGACCATGTAGCTTGAAGGACCTTCCTGCTGACGCTCAGTCATGGGTAACAACAGCAAAGCTCTTTAACCCTAAGCCCTGCACCTGCAGCGCAACACTGCTACCGTACGCTTCGAAGCGCGCAATTCTAAAACCATTAAACCCTGCAGGCTAGGAACACTCTATGGCAACACATGACCCTGGTCATCCAAGTAGCCCAGAGTAAGTACAATCTATGGACATCAGGGCTCAAACTATATATTATTCATAGACTGGGGAGATGGGACGTGGCAAAGAATGAGACGGGCGCAAAGCTAATTGCAAAGGTGACACCTTAGAAATAAAATCACTGATCTGAGGCTTGCCGCATGCTTATCTGGCAGAAGAGACCAAATTCGTAGACTTGGATTCCAGGCGTAAGTTCTTGAATATTCTTTGCTTTTGCACAGGGCTCAAGATATTGCAGACAGAACGCTTACTGCTGTGCTTGTTCTCCTTTGTCGATACGTTCTAGAGGTCCAGTCCAGAAGTATTTGGCTTGGATCCCCGTACCATATCATCAAATCCTGGGGCCCCCAAAGAAAACCATCATACCCAGCCTCATAGGGACACCCATCCAAAAAACATAATTTTGGGAAACTCATAGAAGAACAACAAAGCTCACATGCCAAAAGCTAGAGCCTGGACTTGAAACTCGCACTCCAGAAACAAAAGGGCCTAGACGGTCTGGCATGAGGCCTTGCCCAGGCAAGTAATGAATAGCAGGGACCTCTGTGAAGGCTTTATTTCTCATGAAGGCCTTCCCTGCACCGTATCTACCCTAGCTGACAGAACATTGATTTGAGCGAATTCCTTACTATGGCACCCCTGAGCCATACCCTTGAGCCCCAAACGCAGGTAGGGGTATCTGACCATTTCCCGGTTGCCGTAAACATCGGATGTCCCTATCTCACGTGAACCCCGCACTACACCTAGAATTGCAAATCCACGAGTCGTACTCGTGCGGAGGCCATTTTCGACCCTACATGGTCCCTGTCATGGTACCTGCACAATTCCAAGTTTCACAAGCATTGCAGGCTTTCCTCCATCCCTAAATCCGATGAACTCATAAGAGCTCGAATCTAGACCCTAAAACCTCAATCCTAAACTCTACCTAAACCCCAAAAGTATGTAAAATAATAGCCCTAAACCCATGATAATAGCCATAAAGGCCATTATTTTACATACTTTTGGGGTCCAGGTACTGTGTAACCTAGACCCTCCTCCTACCCTCTATTTGGGCCTAAGTACCCACTATTAGGGACCATCTATCCCCAATTAAGGGTACAAGGAAAGTCCTGGAACCTTGTTTCTCATTCCTGTATATGACTGTCCCAAAGGGTCCATGTAGGTATATGGTATACACTTAGGACCCAAAGAGGTTCCCATATACACACTTTAAGGCCCTAAGTATATACCACATACCTACATGGACCCTTTGGGTGTGTATGAAGCCAGGACGCCGAGGCCCAGCGCAGCGCAGAGGCTTTGGCAGTTGATGTTCGTTGCCATGGCGCGGGCTTCACTTCAAACTATCCAAGGGCGCCTACCTGGACCCCAAGAGGATGTAAAATGATGACCCTTAAGGCTATTCTTATGGGTTTAGGGCTATTATTTCACATACTTTTCGGGTTTAGGTACATAGTTCCCTTATGGGTTAAGGGTCTAGGGCCTCCATGTAGGTACCATTTATAGCCTAGGGGGGGCCCACTGTGAGCTTATTTACGGAGTCGCGGGCAGCCGCTCTGTGTATTTCATGCAGCGATGGTTTCGGGACTGTTTGAGCTTTGCACGGAATCTCCTGATGTAAGCTTTGGGGCTTCTGGTTCCTGATTCAGATCTTTTTAGGACATTAACGTTCCTCATTGGGTTCAACCTTCAAAAAGATGTAGGGCTGAAGCTCTGAGATCTCAGCATGAAACCCTCAACCCAATATTGTGCAGATGCCTGCTTCAGGGCAGAAAGCCTCACCAGGAGGCCCTGAACCCTAAACCCTATAGTCCCTCTTAAGTAGATAAGGGGGTATATGGGGATCTTATTATAGTATGCCCAAAGATATATTCTATCTTAATGGGGGCTACAAACCCTGAACCCTAACTTACCCGCATGACTCCTTCGCCACTACAATGCACGGCGTCAAGTCTGCAGCACCAGGCTCTTAGCTCGAAACCCTTTACACCTGTCGGGACGGGCCTTGCTATGGGCTACTTTGTAGAGTAAAATTACCCAGGCCCCCCTAATCATATATAGCTCTATTGTAACAGTTTCTAAGTGAACCCATTAGCAGCCCCAGGACACCCCACAGCGGAGCACTTGCGAAAGTTTGGGGCTTCACGTAGCAAAGTTTGGCTTGATATTTCAGACATTTCCCAAACCGTAAACCCTTAACATGGCGATGGTCATAGTGTTGACCAAGAAGAGTTCCAGGTGCACAGATATCAGGCGGGTGCCCCGATAAGAAGCCTACATAAACATCACATCACCCCATTACCCTTGTACAAGTAGTACATGAGCCCCAAATGAGCTACAGTCATTTTACCCTTATGTCAAGGACATAGGTCTCTTTGTGAGGGAATATATCAGGAACTATACTAAGCTACCAAACGAGGCTCTGTGTCCACTCTTATAAGGGCCCCTTGGTAACCCTGAACCCGAAACCCTAACTCCTATACCCTAAAGCGGAACCCTAACATTGACAGTGTTATTTGGGGGTGCCCAACCTGGCAACTACTCACCTGAACATTCCTCCTTGAGAACTGTTTCAGACCACAGCACCCCCCAAGGAACCCAGTGCCCTGATATAACAATAATGCCACACGGTTCAAGGTTTAGGTTTAGGGCTCAGGGTTAGTGTTGCCTTACTTGGACCTTGGAAATTCTACCTTCTTTTTTGGGTGGTAGAATCTCCCAAAATACGGGACGACCACCCGACAAAACATAAAAAAGAAAGACTTCCAGGGTCAAGGTCGACCATGCTAGGGACCCTTTAATAATATAACAAAGCTATATTCCTTCATGAAATCCGCCTTGGGCTTTCTGGGCCAAAGACCCCACGCTGTTGTGCAGCTCTACAGTGTTCATGCGGGTAACCCAACATTAAGGCAATTTCCTGTCTAAAAACGCAGTTAAACACATGCCATTACAAATCGCATGCAACCGTTTTGCAAACCAATCCTCCTGACAGCAAAATTTCCAGAACACATCCCAGACTGACCTTCACGTCGCCGAGACCAAGCCCCAGCACAGTTACCTTTGACAGATGGAAGACTTTGTGGAGGTCTAACGGTGTGAACTGTCAATCTTGCTTTGCAGCTTCCTGGGGTTCAGGCGTAGAAAACATAAGCCCGAAACACCGGACTCGGAACATGCGCAGCCAAACTTGAGGCCACTGGCAAGCCCTCCCCCAAGACAAAGATTCGTCGGTACAACGGCCACGAAGACATGGACCCTGTGACCGTTGTGGTGTTCTGTGTAGGCTTTGAAAGGATAACGGAAAATGTACTCCCTGTCGTGAACTGTTTCAGTGCGCAGTCATTTCACGACCAGGAATCACCTTAATTTCAGGTGAATGAAACTGTCGTTGAGACTTGTTAGCAAACGTCAAAAGACTGTGAAAATCAAAGCGCTGAGGCAATCTCCACAGTTTCTATCGGACTCGGATTACCCCCCCCCCAGGAAGCTTAATGCTGTTGTCCGGTTTGGGAGTTGGACTCGCTCTCCGAACACAAGAACTGTAGCTTGGACTGTCTGAAATGTTGCCCTGACAAGGGACTCTTCACGAACCCATGAGGAGATGCTGGCTAAAGGGCCCAGCTGTGATTATGACTACCCCGTCCAAAATTCACATGGAACCCTACATAGACTCTGCTTGAAAAGGACTGTAGTCACTTTTCAAAGGCCCCTTTTGCAAGTTCCATGTTGGCTTGGGGGGGTGTATCATGGTCTCGCGAGCTAGGCAGACACGCTATGGATGTAGCATGTACGGCATGCCCATTTACGAGCAACATTCGTTCAAGCAGCACAATGATTTTTGAGAACTTCTTCGCGCAGAAAACCTGGGGCATGCCGCTTCATGGCCATGGAAGCTTTTGCAGCGTTTGATGCGGCCAGGCGGCTCCCAAAGCATCCAAGACCTTCATGGCCTTTCCCACATCCTGGCGGCCGAGAGCAGACAGAACCCCCAAAACCTTGAGCCTTTGACTGGGCTGCTGAGTTGCTGGCAAGAAACTTGATTCAAGTTTCTATATTGGGGAACCATATTACTGACCACATATACCCAGTATGGTAACTTGATTTAAGTTCCTTAATTGCAGCCCACTCTAAGGTGCAGGATAGGCTTCTGGAGTTGGGATTGCTGGGCTTCCTTCGTACCCTAGGCGTGGTGTTCCTGGCGTAGGGCTCAAAGTTGCAGGTTTCCACAAGTTAGAGTTCAAGGCCTAGGAACTTGCCCCGACGTCCACGACGGCCACATGGAAAACAGAAGTCTTGCCTGCCCCACTGGCCACACTGAACTTCATAGGTGGGAAGACTTGAATTATGCACCCAAGCCCACCTCAACGCATGAAAGCTTCGGCATGGTCCAAGGCACCACTACGGGGGGCTACCTAAGCCTCCTAAGTACCCAGACACAGTAGCCTATATACCCATCAGTATGGCTGTGAAGTCATGGTCTGTTCGGAGGTCTAACCATTGATGATGATGAAACCATCAAAGCGTCGTAAAGGTTCACAAGTAGATGTACGTAGCTCGTCTCTTAGACTTGCTTCATGCTGATCCCGCATTCTTGTGATGCCCCGTCGTAGCCCTTCGCACGATATGTCTACGTATCTCAATGCCAACAGCCTACCCTGTGATCTGACCCATCTTTGGGTTGCTTAGGAAGGTTCCCGTGATATGAAAACATGGTAAAACATGTGATTTCCTTCTTGTGGCAGCTTGCTTCAAGGTCTTTAGCAGCAACCCAGCTTTTTTGAGCGCGGTTTGCTGAGTGCCGCGTTCTTCTTGGGACTTTTGCCGCTTGAACGTTGGCAAGGCACGCCGCGACCTGGCCAACATTCTCAAACGAGGGCTTCACAGTTTGTGACTTAACGCCAAACCCTGAACCCTGAACCCTAAACCCCTGGGCCCTGGATCCTAAAGCCTAAATCCTAGGTCTAGGAATCAGAATTCCAGGTTGAATTTACTGTCCGAGGAAGGACATTGGGATGGGGTGTTGAAAGCCAGAGCTACATTTGGAATGCCTGATGCCTTTCTTTTAAAGTCATTATGCAGAATCTGAGCATATACACTCAAGGGGAGGTATTAGGTGGACTAACAAGATTGAAGTCCATAATCCTGCAAAATGCCGTCTGAAATGATGAGTGTAGGATACCTCTAACGGACCTCAAGGTTTTCTCTTGGCAACTCTGGAAAGACCCTGCGCTGTGCGGCCCTCTCCCTCATACACAAAGGTTAAACCCTGAAGCCTAAACCCTAAACCCTAAACATAAAACCCTAAACCTCAAACCCTAAACCCTAAACCTTAAACCTCAAACATTGAACCTTCAACTCTTAACCCTCAATGCTACCCGGCTTCCAAGGCAGGCCCTCAGGCTGCATTTCTTTTTCTTCTTCGGGGTACATGCCCCATACCTTGGGTCATTCCCCCTCCCAGTAACTGTCCTTAAAGGGGGCCTTATTAAGGGGCTATTACAACTCCTATAACCCATAGTGGTAACAGTTACTGTAAGGGGGAATGACCCAACCAATACCTTCCCTAAGGGTCCAAGTACCCGATAATCATATGAGCTATGGTCTAAACTCCCTGAAGGGGGTTATATAGGGGAGTATTATAGGGGTTATTAAGGGGGATACTAGGAGTTTAGACCCTACCGTAGCTCATATACTTACCCAAAAGCTGTGGTGTAATTACTATTTCCCTAAACCCAAGTATCCCATTATTGGGTACTTTGACCCTCTGGGTTCACTACATGTACTCGTCCGAATCTGAATGGGAGGACTCTATGCCTATGCCCCAAATGGGGATTTCCGGAGATTAGGGAGGTCCCTAAAATAAGGATTATAGTATGTGCGGGTTGCTTGAAAGGCGTAAAGTCGTAACCCCAAATAGGGAACCCCAATGATATAGTAGGAATATATTGGAAATATACCTCCGGGTCCTTAATTTCTTGTTATGTACCTCCTGAATTCCTTGTTTTGGGGTGCCCATGACAGTCCCTTGATCTATAGAATCGATATCGGGGTCACCTAATTTAGGGAAACTATCAAATCTCCAGCTGTGGGTACATCAGCCTTGGGGACTGCTCTGTTATGGAGACCCCAGGTTGGTAGCATTCAGCCTATTCTTAGCGTTTCCCTAGACCCTCCAATGTAGTTCCTTTCTGTGTTTGGTATGGTTTTGTGGTTAGGACTCTTATTAGGACTACCAAAAAGGTGCTACGTTGGAAGGTTTGGGTAGGGTTTGGCATGAAGGAATGCAGAAGAACATGGAAACTATACTTTTGAGGACCATACAGGGACTGCTATAAGGATCCATGCCTCAATTCCTGGTCAACCAGAGGCTAGACTTGATCCCCCTGATAATTCCATAGCTTGGGGTTGGGAGGTCTGCCGTTGGCATTGATCAAGGCCCTGTACCCCAAGCCATAAGCTCTGAACATTGAAGCCGTGTCGAGTTGGGTGAGGGTCTGCTGCCTTGGCGTTGAACAAATGTTTCCAGGAAACCATTGGATGTCACGAGCCCTTTGCCTTTGCGGTTTTGTTTCGGATCCACAAGAATGAACGACGTCTGCTAATTTCAGTTATATATGGAGCCCAACATGTAGTTATACATTGCGTGTGGGAGCCCCAGGAAAGGATCCCCTCGTGCTTTTCCCTACCTCTTGGAGAGCCCCCGCCACCTCTCGGCAATGGCCGTCTGCAGCAATTGTGCAACCTCTTTCTTGTTGTATTTCAGAGCCTCATGGACAGGTTGCAAGGGTGCAAATCTAAGCCAAAGGAGCCTGGACTACCTGGACCCCAAAAGTATATAAAATAATGGCCTTTATGGCTATTATTATGGGTTTAGGGCTATTATCTTACATACTTTTGGGGTTTAGGTACTGCATCAACAGCTCGTGCAAAGGGAAAAGGCTTCACGAGCACGGATCTGGCTTGTTCATTCAATGTGTGCCTCGAAGCCTCGACCCTAAACCAAGTCAAAAACCCTGAGCCCTACTACACCACAAATCCTCAATAAGCAGTCTCCCTCTCTGCCTTGTCTACACCCACTTAGGAACTGGTTTAGCACCCGTGCCAAGGGCCCAGGGGAAGATCTTTTTCCGGTGTACTGTGGTGTACCTTCTAGTCCTTGTACCCTGACATCGGACAAAACCAGGCCAGAGCAGAGGAAAACTCATGAAATGTCCACTTGAATTCTGTGATCTATTGGGTTTAAGGTTTAGGGTTTAAGATTTCCATGAAGACCACAGGATCAAAGGTGTCCGCACGCCATCGGCGGTGTATGAGAGAGTGCGGTCCTGCGATGTTGCTGTAGCCTTGAAACACGGCCACTTCCAACAACATTCTAACAAACAAGTGAGCGTCTTACATCGTGACCAACGAGCAGCTTATTGTGCGTCATGAAAAAACACACACAAAGGCAGAGCCCCTTCTTGGCAAACCAGGCGCAGTCTCCAGAGGGTCTCGAAGGCCCTCACCAGTTGATCTGGGGTCAGCATCTGCATCCAGCAGCATGCGAGCAATTTCCTGAAGTTGTTGCAGTCGCGAGTGTTCCTTACCATGTTTACCCCTTACGACCGATAGCTGCTGCAAGACACCACGATTGGTATCCATAGGTCTACAGCAGATGTTGTCCAAATGAGGTCTGAGAGCTCTTCTGCATTCATCAATCATAGGACGCGCGAAGGGAACGATCTGATGCCAACCATGCAAGTGCCTGATAAATTTCAGAATCAACCAGCAGTTAATGACGGCTGACATTCCTCATGTTGAAAGCAGCTCGGGTTCCTGCGCAAGCACAGGTTCCCTCCTGGCTGGGAATAGTCTGGGTTGCTGTTAAAAAATAAGATGCTGTAATAATTTGTAACAACGAAACCCTATTGTGCACTCGATACCCGTAACATGGTTAATTCAATTAAGTTCCTTAAAAGCAACCAGTTTCTCCATGGTATCTGGATTTCTTTCGATTGAAGATATTGTTGTGCAGTAGGGGCATCAAAAAGCTCAAGCATCCCAAGCTGCTTAGGGTTTAGGGTACCTGTTAACATGAGAGCCCACAAAACCCGATGGAAGCAAATAGCGCAATGTGTACAAAAGCAGGGCCCATGCACCTGTCTCACAATTGCTGACCTGAAGAGGACAGCGACGTCTACATGTTCCCTGCATAGTCCAAAATTCAATTTTCCCATTTAATTCTCCACTATTGGGATAATATTTGTATATACCGAGCTGACGTCAACACTACTTGTTTGTAACAAGTGGTAATGCTGGAATTCAATTAGGGTGCCCCGTATCGTTTTGCAGTGGTTTTAAAATCATTCCGGTCATTGAACAACCACCCACCTTTGCAATGTTACAAAACCAGTATTTTTGATCCGGACGTATATATGTCAGGCAAGCTTCGAGGTTGCCAGATTCGCAGGCAATCACTAAAGGTGTGCAACCTCCATCATCGACCGGTTGGCAATTGGCCCTCGCCTGCAACAATAGACGAACTGCGTCGACGTTCTCCTGACTCCAAAACATTGAGGTTTGAAGGTTAACGTAAAATCTTACGCTGCTTCAGGAGATTTTGAAGTTATGTGCTGAAATCTGCATCCCAAGAAATATCCCCAGGTTCATCACAGAAGGGCTGGGGCTTTGACACATACCCATGTCGGAAACAGTGTCTGCTCCTGTGTCCTGGAGACGGAATCCTAGTCAGACTGCCGAAGCAAGCGGCCCCATCCAAACCCATGTGCGCTACAGTCTAAACTCCTTAAAGGGGGTTATGTACGGGATTATATCAGGCTGCTTTTGTAGGGGTTCTTAGAGGAGATATTGGAGTTTAGGCGATAGCTCATGTTACCCTCACCTTGAACAATACTGGTAGGAATAGCAATAAGTAAGATGGCTTAGGGGTGAGGGGTTCATTGTGTAGGGTTTGCCTGAACCCTTAACCCTGCGACCTTCATTAACTATTCATTCAAGTCTCTGCCAAAGATGCTGCACCAAGCGGTGTCATGAAATCTGCATCCTGCCAGCCGCATGCTGCACGGGCCTGGACCAAGCTACGATCTAGGGTCTAGGGTTTAGAGTATACACAAGAGCTCTCATGAAGTTGCTTTTGGGGTTTGTTATTGTCTATAGTGTTTTTGGTAGGGGGCTGCCCCAAAAAACAATTGCACAGGAGCCCTTGGGCAGGGGATTAGAACTTGGGAGTTTAAGGGTTTGGAGCTTCAGGGTATGTGGGGATGTCTTAGCCCTTAGAAACCCGGTCTCTCCGAATGATTCCCAATGGGTCCATGTAGGTATGTGGTATATACTTAAGGCTCAAAGGGGTTCCCATACACCTGGTTTAAGGCCCAAGTATATATTATATAGCTACATGGACCCTTTGGGATTCTGCAGGCCCTGAACTAGATTATGTCAACGCAGGTTCAATCAAGGTTCTACAAACAATGTCCTTTAAGCTTACTTTGGGTAGCTGCGAATGAAGGAATGGAAAACAACATGCAAAGTATTATAATGGGGTCGTATAAGGACTACTACAAGGATCCATGCCTTCATTCCTAGATAACCAAGAGTAAGCAAGGTCTACATGCCGGGTTGAGCTCGTCACCTACCATGTGCTACAAGCAGAAAGTCAAGTCTACGGAGAAATCGATTCTTTTGCCATCATTACGGTCTTTGCTATTTATTCCTTTCTTCATTGACTGCTGTAAGGAAGTGCTCGAGAAGGCCTCCAGCAGGAGACGGACAATGCCCACGTGGCTTCGTCCGCAGGCTGTTGTCCTTGTTACCCAAAGGGTCCATGTAGGTATATGGTATACACTTAGGGCCCAAAGGGGTTCCNNCTACATGGACCCTTTGGGTTAGGGTCTAGGGCTCCCGAAGTCCATTACCTACAGGTCAGGGGGTTAGGACTTGTCGTGTTCCGGAAGGACCCATAGGAGCCAGAGTCTAAACTCCTAGTATCCCCCCTTAAAACTCCCATAGTAGTCCCCTATATGCTCCCTTACATAACCCCCCTTTTTGGAGTTTAGATTATGGTTTATATACTCTTAGACTCCTGGAACTGTCCTGAGCTTCGTGCGGCAAGGTTTGGAGCTTGGGATGCACTATCCCCAAGGATCGTATTTGGCTGCCTATATTGGGGTCCCACCATTGAGGCCTTTCGGTTAAGGGCTTAGGGCTTATAATCCTCAGTTGGCATGTATCCCTACGTACTATTTAGGGTATACTGTTGATGGATGAAATCCTACACCACCTTAAGTCTCTACAGTCCTAGGAGTTACCGTAGTTTAGTGGCTCTAAGTCTCCAATGTAGTTCCTTTTCGTGTTTGGTATGGTTTTGTGGTTAGGACTCTTATTAGGACGACCAAAAAGGTACTACATTGATAGGTTTGGGCACATTGTTAATTTCTAGCATAGAAACCCTACATTGTACCATATGAAAACTTACCTAGGACCCTTGGGTATTGGGGCCCAAAAGCCTTGGGATGAGGTTGCCGAAAACTAAGTTTTGTTTTAAGGAGACTTAAGAGCCACGCGGTTTACGGTTTAGGGTTTAGTTGTAGGGTTTACGGTCTTGCATGGTCGCTCAGATCGAGTTCTGCCTACAAATCCCCTCTTCCGGACAAGAAACCTCTCCATGCCCCCACTAATAAGCCCCCCCCCAAGTTAGGTACTGCACCTTCATGGTGTATTTCTTAATTGAGGGGTAGGGGCGTTTGAAATGCAGGGAGAGGGGACTGAGCCAGGCCCGTGATTAATAAACCCCTCCCCTTAATACGGATCATAATCGGGATCCTAATATTTGGCCCTTGGAAGGAAGATTTTTCATCAGAGGTCTACATCACTTTCGCGATGCTTTTCAAGGCGGACCAAAGGTCAGAGGTTGCTGCACCGTCTTCTGATGATTTGGCTGCGCACCTGCCGCCAAAAGCAGTCGTACCATGTCCTCTCGGCTTGGCGACACCAAACCAAAGGGCCCATGTACGCATGTGGTATACAGTTTAGGGTTTAGGGGTTTAGGGTTCAGGATGGATTTGAGTTTAGCGTTGAATAGTCGCCCTTAAGCAGATAGAATATGGGTATATGGGGATCTCGTTTTAGTATGCCCAAAGCCCTATTCTATCTAAGGGGGACTATATACGGTACATAACGGTATATACTTAGCGCCATACTTAAGGCTTAACGAGGTTTCCATTAAGGCCCAAATATATACCAACTAGCTACCTTGCCCATGGCAAGGCCATAGCTGTACGGCTGTGACGCTGAGGATCCCAGTGCCCAACGTCTATATGCTTCCTTAAAGCGTCTACTACAATTCCTACCACCAAAGCCCAAGTACCTTCAAAATGCCTGAATATGTTGCGTATGCATACATTGTAGGCATACACAAAGACAGAAAACTGCATGAGACTTCTCAATTCTCTCCTGATTGCGGTGGTCTTCATTACATTGGTCATCCATTATCAAACTCTTAAGAGAACACGCTGTGTCCTCGTGACTGCAGTCAGCAGCAGCCCAAAGGGGAGTGCAAGATAAACCATATCCTGGACGCAAGGGTCTAGGCTTTAGCGCTTAGGCTTTAGCGTTTAGGGTTAAGGGGTCTGGGGTTTAGGGCTAGGGCGGTCCATAGGCCAACCGAGAGCAAGGTTTAGATTCGTGTTCTTCATTAGTGGATATTTCTGATATACGATACAACGGGGTCCCGAGCTTGTGTTCTTGAATGCCGATAAAACCACACAAAATCCTGATAAGACCTAACCCGGTATTGATCTACTTACGACCTACTTACCAAGTATCCCGAAACATGAACCCTCAGCCCTAAACCCTAAATGAACCCCAAATATGTGTGTTGTAGTTTCCAATCGCTCTTCCACTTACAAAGTCCGCATTAATTTAAAAGTAAGCATCGTGCAGCTCTCTGCGTTGGCCTGAAATGCAATGGCTTGGAGGCTTTAGGGTTATGGTTTAGGTTCAGACTTGAATATTAACCCTGAACCCTAAACCCCAAACCGCGTGAAGGTTCATGGGACTTAGCAAGATAGTTGCCACTGGGCTTCTAACCCTACTTGTAGCACCCCTCGTACTCGGCTTACCCGCGTACTTACGCACCCACTGCTCTAGCTGCTGGCAGTGGTTGGTTTAGTGTTTAGGGTTTAGGGTCCACACTCGCAGGAATCAGTGAAGCTTCTCGCATGCTCGAGTAAAGCCTCACTCAACTTGGCTTGAATCAAACTATGCACCGCTGTTCCTTGGAGCTCGCTGTCCCGCCAAAAGAAGCACACCTCTTACGAACGTGATACCGTAAACACAAACAATCCTGTGCAACTCCGGGTGCGTAGAGATCCGGGTGGTGTTTTAAGAGTTGAATGTACAAACTTGTGCAGGATTTGACAGTACAAACAACAGCACAGAAAGGGCTCCCATAGCAAGCTCGAGAACATTCAGGACGTCGTACAAGGACCCTTGATAAAACAGTATAGCTATCCCAAAGGATCCTAAGTAGCTACATAGGGAATACTGACCTAAACCAAAGTATTTTCTCTTCGTATAGAAACCCTACATTGTGCCATATGAATACTTAGGATCCTTGGGTATCTCAACTAATTAGCCCAAGGGTTGCCATGTATTCGATCTATACACAGTGGGCCCAAATCGTAGATGCACGGTTGATGGCCTAGGTGTTTGCTGCCTGGGTACTGTATGACCCAGACAGCAAAGGATTCAAGGCTCAAAAAATGTAAGAGCTGCCGCCCCCGCAGTTGGGTCATGGCATTAAAAAATACGGCCGACACTACCTTCCTGGATGCTAGACGCGCGGGGCCTTATGCCAACACTCAAGCTCGGAACTCCCCCAACACACGCCATGAACATACTTCCCAACTTCCGTCACAACACACACACACATACAGATATATATATATATATATATATACACATGGTATGATATATATATATATACACATACATACATACACACACATATATATATATATATATGTATATACATATATTATATATAAATCGATACATGCACGCTCTCCAAGCCCATGTTGCTTGGTCAAGTCTCTACCTCCATGGTCCACATCTGCAGATGCTTCGAGGAGGAGCCGGGCAACTTCCAAATGGCCATTCCTGAGTCAACCCACTGGGTTTAGGGTTTAGGGTTGAGGGGTTTAGGGTTTAGGGCATTGGGTTTAGGCTTCAAGGTTTAGGGTTTAGGGTTCAGGGTTTGGACCGAAGAATGTCTCGGGCATGTCACATAGAAACTGGGGATCCTGGAGTACTTGTTCTTTTAAAGCCAAATTGTCCGGGGACATTCAGTGGGAACTGTGAACTACTGTTTGTCAACGTGGCTTAGGCTGTTTATGATGGTGTCCCCCAATGGGCCCCACACAGCATTTTGCAGGAACCCTATACCCACTCGCCAAGAAGCATATTCAACCCTACCCCATATCCTCACTCGCTACAGATTGCTCTTACCCATTCAGGTGCTAGGCTTGAAGCCCTTTGGGCTCTACAGTTCGAATATACTTGGTGGGTCTAAGCTGTGGTGCATATTCAGCCCACGAAATTGCTATACCGCCTAAACCCTGAACCCTAAACCCTGAACTAGCTGCAAGAATGGTACGGTCCGCCGGGCCCCCAAAAACTGACCCCTAATCTGGAAGAACCCCCCCCCCAAAACTCATGGTAGACTTTACGCAGAAACAAGCCCCTACGGGCATCCTCTGTGACGCTTGGCCAGGCCATCAAGCTCGGGAAAGACTCGCTCTTTAAGATTTAGGGTTTAGGGTTTACCTGGACCCCAGAAATAAGTAAAATAATGGCCCAACCCCCCTAAAGACAGCCCAAAAGGCTTTTATTCTACGTTACATACTTTTGGGGTTCAGGTAGGGGTTTGGGGGTTTAGTGTCTAAAGACTCCCTCCTTGGACGGCGGAAGCGCCTGCCGTGCTGTCCCGATCCGAAGATCTGAGTTTTGCGGATGAGAAATCCGGAGCCCTAAGCCCCAAACGGGGTTATAAAGGGGTTATATAGGGGATATATTGGGAGAATGGAAAAGAAAATGGAAACTACTATGGTATTTAGGGGTTATATTGGGTTTTATATACAGTAATCCATTTCAGGCCACAGGGAAACCCTCAACCCTCAATTTGAAAACCCTAAACTAGAAAACCCTAATCTATCTCAGGCCACAGGTGCCACGAAGCCAGGTTCAACGGCGTCAAATTGTTGTCTTCTACGGCGAAGGCTTCTGGATCTTGCGGTCTCTGCCTTAGGTCCCGGCTATTTTAGGGGACATGTAGGGACATGCAGAGGGATTCATAGGTATTATACAAGGGTCATGTAGGGCGTAGGGTTTAGGGATGTCACCCCAATCATGGAGATTCAAATACAATTTGAGTTGAACGCTGAGCGAGCGGGCTCCACTCCTTGCGGGCGATGTGCTGTTGGGCACGGGTGAAACGATTAAACTGCCAAGGAAAAATGAAATGAAGCCACAATTTAAGGTTTGCTTGCTGATTTTTTGAAAACGTTAGGGTCTAGGGATTCGACGGGGTGCACCAACCTGTATAAGACGACGATTTGGTAATCCCAACCCCCGTGATTAGAACACGATCAAAGTCGTATGATAGTTAGAGGACGCATCTTAGGTTGCCAAAACTCTTCTTGGTATTATCCTCTTGGGTTGGTTTACCAAAACCGCCTTCTCTGCGTACTGGTCTTGAACCCCTAAACCCTAAAGCCTTACGTAACCCTAAACCCATGTCAATCCAGCCCCGAACCTGAAACCCTGAACACAGCCCTCTTCTTAGGTTGGAAGAGTATTGGAAGTACGGGCCCTAGTATGGGCCCTCCCGGGGTCCTTATATACCCAGTATACACTATAAATCCCTAGAAGCCGGATTACGGGCTCATGGTTAGGATCCTAGACCTCTGAAAAAGCAGCCCCCTAGATCTTAGCAATTTCTCGAAACAAGGCTACCCCTGAAAACCTCAAGGGATGCATGGGGATTATGATGGTTGAGGGCTTAAGGGATCATTGTGAGTCCACAACTCCCCAAACCCTAAACCTTTAACACTTAACCTAAACCCTAAATCTTTGAATCTTAACCCCCCGGCTTAGGGCTCCCAGAAGAAATCCGTAGACCCCAAGGCCTGAAGGCCTTAACCCTACAACCCAAACACAAAATCCTGAAGCCTAGACGCTGCCCGCCCGCACCCTGGATGCCCAACCTTTTTCTTCGTTTTTGATATTTACGCTTCTACCCACCTTCTACATAGCCGAAAGTAGCTGCAATTATTCGTGAGTAAACGTAAATAATGGGTAGCTTTGGGGGTTAATCAGTATACGTAGCGGAGTAATAGAAGCCGTGACATGTACCTTAGACATGTGTAGGCTAGAACCCCAAAATGAGAAGGACAACAAAGCTACGGTGAAATTTCAAAGGAAAGTCCACGCACTGCCGACTGGATGCAGAATTTCTTCGACTTTGTGGACATTGTTGGACACCGATTCGTTGCAGAGCTCCTCAACCTGCTCCTGCCCCGTGCTGCATTGCCCTTACCCTTCGTGTCCAAGTGGCCTGAAACCCAAGTACCCCAGTAGTGTTCTCGGTAGTTGGACCAAACATGATTATATCCTGCCTGCAAAATACCATGCCCAAGAGAAGGTGCAATCTTGCTCTGTATTGGGGATGATCGCGTTCCCAAGCTTACCCTGATGCTTCAATTATCCAATCATCATACAATTCTCTGAACCTTTTGCCAAACTTGTCGTGAGCCAAATTCCAAGTACTCGACTATTGGGCACTTGGACTTTTAGGGACAACTGGCAGATGTCTGCAATTTTTGGTGCATGCGTGTAAGTACGTTCAATTCCGAGGAGGTTCTGTTGATGAGGCATGACGCGTGTATTTTCTCTCCCGCCTCCCGGTAGCAAAGCCCCCGAAAAAATGTTGATACTAAAAATCCTGGATGACCTTAGTATACTATAGTACCTTATTTCTCAAGGTGTAAGGTACTTAGGGTCATGCAGGATTTTTAGTATCCACGGTCCACCGGATCAGGGGAAGCGACGCACGTAATCCAAAAATTGCACTTGGTAGTTTCCCTAGATAGGAGTACTCCAATGTGGAGACCAAAATACGATGACCCCCTTTTTTGTGGACTGGTTTAGGTAAGCACTTGGGGACTCGGTAGACTCTGTAGGGTTGAGGGTTTGGGGGTTTATGGACCTTACCGAGCGAACAACAAATTATGGAAGACTAACCCGGATACTGCCTCGACTCTGCGAGTGCCCGTAACCCATACATAACGGCGCCCTAACTTTTGATACAACCTTGCGACCCCCAGAAGAACTCCTATATTCACTGACCCTGCTCCCTAAACCCTGCTTAAGACCCTGGCAGACACCCTATACCATAGTATACTATAATCTAGTATTTTCTATTTTCTCTTCCATTATCCCTATATAGCCCCAATATAACCCCTATATCCCTGTTAAAGGTACCCCCAAAGCCTAAACCCACAAGTCCCGTCCTTGGAAGCCTCGATGAAATGCAGCTGCAGGAATTGGACATCCATGGGCTCCTGCCCCAAACCCCAAGCCCCAGAATAATGGGCTACTTTACCACAAAATAGTCGGAAACTCGGGGGAAGTAGACTATGATTATGGACTCCTACCCTAAACCCTACACCCTAAACTCTGTGGAGGTCAGCCTTCGGCCTAATTGTGTACTGTAGGGGTTCTACATAGCTTGGAGTTTTAATGTAGAGGCCGAAATAATCAGAACAAGGTTTGGGATATAGTATGTTATGCTGCAGTTGTATAAGTTGGGTACTGCCCCCACCCAGTAACAGTCTATACTAGGGGTCATATTAAGGACTATATATAACTCTATTATAAATGTTATCCAACTGGTACTGAGTGGGGGCAGTACCCCATGTATAATCACCGAACTTCTACACTGGAATGGTCAAGGGCTGAAGGTATGAGTAATGTTTATTTAGCCATAAAAAAGGGGTCGTACTTATTCTCTCAAAATGATGTCAGCCTGCGATCCCCGATAATGGCCTTCCTGGTTGTGAGATTTTGACTTATCTTTGATGTCTCCTCCAGCAACGTTTTGTCGTCGAGGATAGTCCCCTCGTGCACGATGCGCTGTCCTTTGCCGATCTTTACTACAGGTGGACCCCACACCCACAGTAATAGAGTAATAAGAGGACGCCGATATAATTCCCGTTATCCCGTCTAGTGCCTGTTACTGGGTAGGGGAGTCTACCTAAATCCGAAGCCTGAAATGCAATAGCCCCAAAAAGTTGCATTCAAGTTGGAGTATTCCGAATAGGAGGAACTGTAGAAATCCTGGAGTACCAGGGCTACCAAGGAATGATGGGGTTCATATGAGGTGTAGTCTAAACTCCCTAAAGGGGGCTGTATAGTGGATTATATATGGGAGTGCGATTGGGATTGTTAAGGGGGATACTTGGAGTTTAGGCTATAGCTCATATCAACCAGGACCTTCCTTGTACCCTTAATTGGGGATATATGGTCCCTAATAATGGGTACTTAGGCCCTAATAGAGGGGAGGAGGAGGGTCTAGGAAGGTTTCTTCAAAGGGAACCCTAAACCCTAAGCGTCTCAAGTCCTACCTTTGACAAAGCCGCTGAACCGCGGTAGCCCGCAGATCTTGCGCAGGTGCTGCTTCAGAACTCCGACGTTGCTCAGTTCCTCGATGTCTAAGTCAGGAAAAACTCGAGACTTTGAGAACATACTTGGAATCCCTTCAAAAAGGACTATGTAGTATATTGGGATCTATATTGGAGTCCCCCTATTTACCTAAGAGGATATCCAGCAGCTGACATGCTTGAGTTGCTTGAGTAAGGCTCTGAGAGCGCAATCGCAGCCATGACTTCCCCAGATAGACTTCGCACACGAATCATCCCCAGATTTGGAGGTGAAGAGCCGCATGCGCACGGATGGAGCGCGGGCGCTCTTGAGGGCTTAGCATGAAAGGCCGGCCTACTGTGTTCCAGGGCTTCTGGTCCCCGTGAAGTAATTAGAACAAGAGCTTTATGAGATCTTAGAATGGTATTGGGCAATTCCACATTCTATCTACTTAAGGGGAACGATAAGGCTTAGAGGCTGTAAGGTCTGGAGGGCTTTGGATTGACATGCTTGGGGTCGGGGTGGCTCAGCATGAACATCAACTTACAATGCAGGCTTGGCTAAGTGAGGTGGAGAGTAGGGAGTTGTGAACAGAGACTGGCCATGTGTTCATGCATGTGGCTTGAGCTCTATAAACCCTAAAACCTACACCCTAACCTCTAAACCGGACTGTCTGCAGCACATAGCCAAGATGGCTTTTGCGAAGCAAATCCTTCGGTCAACAGACCATGTATCCACAAAGGGGTGTATATGGGGACATGGGTTTAAGGGATTAGGGTATATAGGGGTTCAAGGTAGATAGGGGTATATGCATTGGGGTATGTACCCAACTTTGCCCGCCTAAATGGAAGACGTCATGTGCATCCATAGTCCAATGAGGACGTGGAGGTCCAGCTGTTGGGCTTAGGGATTATGAGGGTTTAGGGGTTGGGGCTTAGGTAGTGTTAGGGTTCAGGGTTTAGGGCTGAGGGTTTAGGGACTAGAATGTCCTAGTTTACCAGCCCGCGGTAGTGTGAGATGTCATTCTTCCATCAACGCTTTCACGACTTGCAGTTCCAGAAAGAAAACCGAAATGAGAAATATCTAAACCCTAAATCTCGTGACGATACGTTGTCAACCCCAAACCCTAAACCCTACTTGTAATAAAAGCTATGGATCCCGGCACCTGATCGTCAAACCTCCAATCTTATACCTGTAGCTCTGAGGTCTAATGGGCCACAAGGCCTAGGGCCGTGTGTTTTGATGCCATGCAGACTTCGGGTTTAGGGTTTAGGGCTTAAAATTTCAGGTCTACTGTTATGGCTCAGGATTGCAGGTCTACTGTTTAGGGCTTAGGGTTTCAGGTCTACTGTTTAAGGCTTGGGGTTGGGGATTAGGGTCACGGATGTTGAGCTCTAATGGTTGGCCAACAATGATTGCTTCTCCAAAGGAATGGGTGCCGAAATCTGTGCAAACTCTAGGTTGTTAGCCGCGTACGATCAAATCAATAACGGAATCCCCATTTCGGGAAAATGCCAGCTAGTAGATTCAGCTCTAGGTCTAGGGTTTACAAAGAGCTTAGGCTTGGATTCTAGGACTTATAGGGCTTCAGCGTACCATGGCTGCGAGCAAGACCTAAACCCTAAACTCAAAGCTCTCGCCCTCTTCAAGTCCCTGAAATATAGCATATACCCTAAACCCTAAGCCCTATTCCATATAGCTACATGGACCCTTTAGGAGTGAGAAATTCTTACCATGAGCTACAGAGTCCCGCGCTTCTAAGGGTCCAAGTGCCCAAATCATATATGGGGTTGCCCAACATTGGAAATACCGTTTGGGGGTCCCTATAACAATGACTATAGTATATTTGGGTCTGTATTTGGGACTTTCCGTAAATAGGGAGCTTCAATATAAACCCACATCCTAATGATAGGAAAGGAACCCCTGCTTTTGGAAACTCCCGCATATTTTGTGCCAAAAACAGCATCCTACACGGGTGCTTGGGCCCTTAGAGATTGGGGCTTGTGCGTTCTGACGGGTGCCCTGGGCATGACTGTTCCTGGTGCCGTTCTTCCTCGTATCCTTCGGCGTATGCATTGGATGGATGCAATTTCCCTCAAGACTGTTGGCAATATGGAGGGCTTGAATAGCTCAGGACCCAAAATGGATGCCCAAATACAATAACATTTTGATAGGGACACACATGCGTCCGGTAGGTACTGGCTGACACGTTTGAACCTTTGAGTGAGGATGGATCAGGCTTCCTTCCGCTGGCAAGTCTTAAGCAGCTTCCTCTAGCGTATGGACAACAGCCTGCACACCAGGAATTGTGGGACTATAGCATACTTACGGTGATGCCGGCTTTTATCTATTTACATTTGCATGGTGCGGAATCATGGGCCTTGGCGTTGCCGGGCTGACTTGCCGCGATGTGGAAAACAATCGGCTGCTGATCGCCCGCCTTGCATACATAAGGAGGGGTCCAGAAAGTGTACGGTCCCCTTCTGGATTCCCTGGTAGAATATGGCACCGAATACGTAAGGTACCAAAACAATGACCGTCATTTTGACAACCTTCCACATGAGTGTATATCTAGATTGTGCCCTGAAGGTGAGTGGTTTTGGGGTCGGGTGTCAAGGTTCACGGACCCAAGGTTCATAGGGTCGGAGAGTGAAGGAATGGATCCCACGTGCACAATCCCAAGACTACTCACCATGATCTAACCCCCTACAAAGTGTAGCAACAGTAGGTATACCTAAGTTTGTTGAAGCCCCTTACCTAAACCCCAAATCCTAGTCTCTAAGCCCTAAACCCTGAAGCCTTACTGTTGAAAGCAACAATCCGACCACCCGAGCCCATTCGCCTCGCTGAGGGCCTTCTTCCCAAGCTTCAGAAGCCTCAGCCACCATTAGGATGAAAGGCTTATAGGAATCCTCTGAGCCTTAAGTATACAGTGCCCCTTAAGTAGATAGAATGTGTCTTTGCGCAAATTATAACGAGATCCCCATATACCCCATATTCTATGTACTTAAGGAGGACTATGTACCATATACCTACATGCATCCTTTGGGTAGGACACAGGCTGTTTGTAGTGGATCAGCTTAGGATGCAAGGCTTGAGTCAAGTTTGAGGCCTCAGTTTCCAGGCGTGAAGGTTATTGATAGCGGGCTGGCGAACTTATTGCACTTTAGGGTTTAGGGGTTTGGGTTTAGGGTATGGGTTTCGTGGTTAAGGGTTTGGATTATATGGAGAATGGAAAAGAAAATTTGCGCTGTGCTTCTTATTTTCTTCTGCAAAAGCTAATGTTAAGCTACCATTAGTCAAGGTGGTGGCAATGATATATTGCTGCCGAGCCAGAAAAACCGGAAGACTACATTTGCTCTAAAACAAGTTCGGAGCCCAAAAAATGTAAACAAGGCCCATTGACAATAGATAATAATATAGCCCACCCGACAAGATCCGATTCTAATGTGTTGCCTTCTACTTGTACTACCTGTACTACGATCCGCACTACTTAGTCCTACCCCAAACCTTGCGATCCCGCCTCTCTGTAGACCGGGGACTCTTTATTGGGAGGTTAACACTAGCAGGATCGTTAGTTCTCCCAACCCATGAACTTAGAACCCTATTCTGCTGGTATGATTGTCATAGAGACCTTGTTACAGCCCCTGTGGTCACGCAAAGTCCTTTCTATCAGCGAGCGAAATTCTATCAACAAGGTCGCAAGCTCCAACCCGCAATGATCCAAATTCTGTGAACAAGGCCCAAGCTCAACCTGTAGTCATTTACTATGGCGTGCCGGGGGGCTCTTTCGCTGAACGTAGCGCTTTGCCAACTTCTACCTGCCGATCTACTACAGGGGCCTAAATAAATATCAATATCAGCTTGAGGTCCGTTTGAGGTACCATATACTATAAGTATACAAGAAATATGGAACCATATATTGGTAATTATTTAGGCCCCTATACCTACGTGGCACTTAGGATCCTACTAACGGTTAACCCTTAGGTACCCATAATAGGAGTAAAAGGGAATCCCAAAGGGTTAAGGGTCTAAGGTCCAAGCTAAATCGCGAGGAGATACTCGGCTGTGAAAGGCTCTTCGTAGGGACCCCTAATCCCAGTACCTTGTAGAACCCTTCCTATATGAGCTATAGTCTAGACTCCGAATATCCCCCTTAAGAAGCCATATAATACTTCCCTATGTATCCACTTTTAAGGAGTTTAGGCTAGGGCTCATATACTGTTTGTATACCCCCTACCTAACAAGGTAGTCCTCACATTCTCCTCCATAACCTACAAGGGTAAGATCGGAGGAAGGTCATGCTGTTGCAAGATCCCCTCTCCAATCCTGCACAATAAGCCAAAATGTCTGAAACAAGAAGCACAAGTGGTCAGTCAACCCAGCTCGTGATCCTGCATGCTGGGCGTAGCTCAACCTGCTATCTCGGCTACATCTTACACCCGAAACCCTAGACCCTAAAGCCCAGCCAAAGCTTCAGCCACGGTTATATTGGGGTTGTATTCGGATTATAGTGGGGTTAGATTGAGGTTATATTGGGGTTATATTGGGATTATGGAAACTAAAGTGGAAACCCTAAACCTATACTGGGACCGCATAGCCACCTCACCCCCTTTCGCGTTGGCCAGGGCTGCGCTGATGGAGGGCAAAGCGGCCGCAGGCTCCTCACGCGAAGTTCACGGAGGGATCTCAAGATAGACTCTTGACATTTTCGATAATCCCAATATAGCCCCAATATATCCCCAATAGAACCCCTGTTTTGAGCCGCGTGGACCTTTTAAGGCTTGGGATTTTGGGGTGTGGCGCTGGGGTAGTCTTGTGAGCCAGAGGATGTGAGGGGCTCGAGTAAAGCTGCCTATAATCCCAATAGTTTCCATGTTCTTTTCCATTATCCCCATATAACCCCAATATAGCCCTAATATTTACACCCCATGAGGCTATAGTTTTGAGAAACTACGAGCTGACTTCTGGAAGGCAGAAGATGTAGCCATGCGCTTTAGGGGTGGGGGCTTAGGCTTCTTCATCGCACAATGTACTTGCCCTAAACCCTAAACCTCACAACGTGAAAATTGGTATAGAACATCCCACCTCAGAATGTCTTAGACCCAGGCAGCCCAACCCCTGTTCATCCAGGAATATCCCTGAATTCACGTGCGAGATCTCCGTAACATGAAGTGCAAGGAATATTCCTCGGTTGAGGTGTATCGTGCCCTCCAGGCACACATGTGGGCACTTGTCGAAATTATGGCTTCCTGGATGCCCCACTTTACACATTAAGCGCTGCTTGACACGAGGAAGCCAAAACCAGATAGGAGCCAAGAACCCGAATGCAGACACGTGTCAC
>CAJNIZ010028102.1:63984-76728 GCA_905231905.1 Symbiodinium pilosum
TCTTTTCTGCTCTCTCCTCTCTCCTCGCCTCTCTCCAGAGGCAAGGCCAAAAGTGACGACAGTTCTGCGTTTCCCGACCACGACCCCCCCGATCCCTGTGACTGTTGACACTTTTGAGACGCGAAGACCGGTGACGAGTCCAAAAGTGACGACAGTTCTGCGTTTCGCGACGATTTTCGTCTCCGGCATGTCCGACGCATGTCCGACGCATGTCCGACGCTCCGCGGACGCTTGCGAACGATTGCGAAAGATTGCGGACGCTTGCGTCCACAAACGCAACGACCTCGCGTCGCCTCCTGGACCACTGGATCTTAACCTTAAAACGGGAACCCTTCTGCGGAGCATTCGGGAAAAAGGAAATGCCAAGCTACCGCGCACTCAAGGTCCAAAGCATAGACTATATAACGATCATTAATGCCCAAACCCTAATCCCTAAGTCCCAATCCCTAAACCCTGATCCCTCATCCCTTATACCCAAAGCCCCATACCCAAAACCCTCAACCCTGAGTCCTGTATCACCCCGGCGGGGCTGTAGGCGACAACCTCATTGGAGGAAGGTCTGAAGCTTAACTTAGCTTGACACTTGAACTCCAGGCTTAGGGTTTAGGATTGAGGGATTAGGTTTTAGGGGTTGGGGTTTAGGGATTAGGGATTAGGGATTTGGGTTTAAGGATCAGGGGTTTAGGGTTTAAAATGTAGGGAGTTGGGTTGGGGATTTGAAATTAGCGTCTGGACTCGGACTCTATGAAAAATGCCTACTTCAAGGTTCATGGGACTTAGCAACTGCTTATACGTGGGCTTGTAAGTTTACCTAAAATTAGGACAACCTACATAAGTGCAGTGAGGGGCATAGAAGTAGGGGCATCTGCTCAGGTACAAGTATTTAACAAGCCCCACGACAGCACAATCCCTATATAACTCCTATATCTGCATATAACCAAAAAGCCCAACCTTCAAATGGTAACCCTAAACCCTAAACGTACTTACTTTGGGCTATTTGGGAGACTCAGACCTGTTGGGGTAGCATTTGAATTTGACCTTCATGTTCAGTTGGGTTTGGAAGAATCCAAGTGGTTATACAGGCGGGTTGTATCATGCTACACATGGTATGTATACATATACATATATATATATACACACTCTCGTATGTATATATGTGTATACACATACTTTTGTGTACGCATACGGACATTTGCAAAAGTAGTGCCAAAATTGTAACCCTGTAGTCTGCAATCCTTATTGTACGGGCAGCTAAACTTGCAGTCGGCTAAGTGTTGAACATTCCGCATACTCAGCCAATTCACAGAAGGCCATTGAGGCAAGATTCGCTTCTGCTGCTTCTCAGTTTTGAGGCCTAGACTTGCCGGTGTTTGCCTCAAGCTTTGTGGGCGTGTAGTCGGTGCTGGCTTAACGGTTGGGAAGTTAAGACAAACCAAAGTCGGAACCTTCAACCGACTGTAGCATCCAAGCAGCGCCGTAGCTTGCGCCTGTCAAGAGTGGCAATAGTGCTGGATTCTCTACAATAATATACCATAATCTGGTATAACATACTATAACCTACTATACATACTATAATCCACCAGAATATAGGATCAAGGGATGATCTTGGAACTTCTCAGAATACTCGGACGGACCCTGGAGTTAGGCAATAAGTTATGGTCCCTGAAAAAGCCCATTACAACCATTACAACCCTACTGTAACCCATTAAAAGTAGGATACCCAGACCATGAACAACTCCAGGATACCTCAAAGCAGGGTGCCTCTGAGCACCCCTGTTACATTTGTCTTGATGGCGATTACAAGAAATTTGGGCGGAGAGGTCCTCCTTTGCGGTTGTAATACTGTTTCTACGCAGCATAACTACCTGCCAGGGAATTCTAATGATCTGGTAAAGTAAATTCATGAAGGATTTTGCTCATCCACCATACGTAACGAGCGATGATAATCTGAGTAAGCCCGAAGTTGCGAGAGTCTAGGTGTCTAGGTCTCAGCTCAGCGCTATGTCTTCCCATTTTTACAGAACTACGTGCTGCAATGCCCTAAACCGTCAACCCTAAACCTGAACTGCGGTCCTGCATAGCATCCGTTTGGGCACTTGATTTCTGTGAGCATGTCGGGGCACTGACTTGGGACATTAACACTCAGTAACAAGCGCTAGTACGCACGGAACCTTTTGCAACGTTTAGACTTGTTCGAAGAATTGCACGTTCTGACGTTAAGGGATTATGCGGCTTAGGGTTTACTGGGTTTCTGCTTAAAGAAATAAGTTACCATAATGGGTATATATCTAGTGATTAATAAGATTTCCCCAATACAGTAACTTGAATTAAGTGCCGTAACAGCAACCCAGTTTAGGGTGTGGGGTTCACGGTCAAAGGACAACCTGAACTCTGCAGTTGCGGCAGCCTCCGCCTACGTTCGAATCTTCCTCTACTGCCATCTAACCCTTGGAGTGCAACGGTATCCTTATGGGAGTGGATGTTTAGGGTTTAAGGTATCCTTGATGGGAGCGGAGCCCACCTGCAGAACGCCCAGAGCGACATCCTACCCTCCACAAGCAAGGATGGAACTCCATATGGGTAGTTCCCAACATCAATCAGGATCCCATTTTGGTACCCCTAAACAATAGGTGCCGTAATATAATCCAGAAGCAAAAGGGCCTACAATTTTGAGAGCAACCCATCTGGGTCTGCGCTACAAAGCAATGCTCTTTGTCGAGCTGCATTTCCTAAACCCTAGAATTGGTCAATTTTGCATGTCAAGCTGCACCCTGCCCATTTCAACCAACACTTCTCGTACAATAAAAGAGTGCTGTCATTTGTAGTCGACTATGGGATGTTCCCTGCTTATAACTTGGGTTTTGGCCCAGTTTTGGCCTTCCTAGAGAGCAGGTCACGAAGCTGGTATGGAAGGCCAAATCAAGTTACAGAAGCTCTACAGCAGAGTATTGGGCCCCAAAACGCTACAATGTAAAGCACTTACTCTCAAAACCACAGGCCTCGAGCTGCTAAACCTCCGGAACTACAGAGCCCCAACAAAACTGAATTCTCCGCTTGTAGGGCTAGAGGGACGTTGCAAGTATTTATTTATTTTTAATCTATTTATGTATCTATTTATATTCATATTTTGTAACCCCTACAAGCCACCATTAGGTATCCCACCATTAGGTATCCATAGCTTTAACCTACTTCCTGTGTCCCTGTGACCCTAACCCCCTACGCAATATGTTCCAGCTTCCAGGCTCTCATCCGTTATTTTCTAATCCCCTCACCCTAAATGGGCTTTTTTTGAGTCACGGACTGAGGCCGGAGCATCTGACAAAGCATCTGCTCAATGAGTAAAGGGAGCAGTCTCAAGTTATTCAAGAGATGCGAGCCAAAAAACATGCAACCAAAGCTAAACTCTGAATCCTGGACCCTCACCCTGAAAGCACGGAGCCTGCTGCATTTCGCTGCAGGCATGCTCCGGCTTCAGCCACTGCTTTCGCCACCCCATCTTCAACCCCACACTTCCTGAGAAGCGAGAGCTGTCTTGCTTAAGGGTTCAACAATTGGGTTTAGGGTTTAGGGTTTACCTAGACCCCAGAAGTATGTAAAATAATGGCCTTTATGGCTGCTATTATGGGTTTAGAGCTATTGTTTTACATACTTTTGGGGTTTAGGTAGGGTTAAGGTTTAGGGTTGCTCAGGGTTTAGTCGTCGGTTTTCAGATTCCAGGTATCGAGTGCTCAGGGGATTCCTTACGTTGCATTGCGAATCCTCATGTAGACCCCTGATTCATACCCCCCTCTCCTTTTAAGGGCCTGAAAATTGGGATCCTTATTATACTCCCTATTAAGGGGACTGGGCTTATTAATTAGGAGTCTACATTACCCTAAACCTTAAACCCTAAATAGTAGTTTCCATTTTATTTTCCATTCCTCACTTGAGCGGGTGCATCCGCCGAGGTTCTTCGCCCCGGAGGCATCCACCACAAAGATGAGAAGGGGAGATCCTTCAACCGACGTCAAATGGATTGTGGCTTGGAGTTTAGGGTTTGTAGGGCTTGGGGTTTGGGATGTGTAGGGTTTGGGGCTTGGGATGTGTAGGGCTTGGGCTTTGGGATGTGTGTGGTTGCACGCGAGAAGGTTCACAACAGCTTCCGTTAAGCTGGGCTCTTGGCCGCTGCCTAACAGTAGATGATGACCCACTATCTACACAGCTCCAACCACAAACCTTGCTTCCCCTCTGCCATGGCGCAGCTTGGGAATTTCCAGGATTTAAGGGTTAGTGTTTAAGGGTCTAGGTTCAGGGTTCAGGGTGAGCACAGGCTTGGGGTGACTGGGTTTTGTTGGAGGTCAATGCGAAGCTTATGGGTTGTAGAAGCTATGGTTGTAGGGCCAAGAGACAGTTCCTTTTCCATTATCCCATATTTTTCAAAACACTCTTTTGTCAGATGGATTTTGTCGTCGAGGGCTGACATCTGAAGTACGCACGCTCCGGAAAAAAAAAGAAAAAACCTCGGTAAAGCCCCTGCATCTGCAGGGCCCCTTTTGGGGATCTATGATGGATATATGCACGTGCATACAAACGTGCAGCATGCATGCATACACACATGCATAGATGTGTGTGCACATGATCCAAAGAGGAACGCACACATTTTTTTTACCTCGAGGTTCAGGGTTTTGTTTGTTTGGGGGGTAGGTGTACTTTTAGACGCATTAAGTCTTCAGGTTGCAAGTTTACATATAAATTACATCACAAAATGACCCCTGCTATCCCCACTGTGAACCTGCTTTCCCAGTCCCCCTGACGCTAGAAGTAGGGTGGAAAGCCCTAGACCGTCAAACCCTAGGTGCCAAGCCCTAAATCCTAAACCCTAGGTTCCAAGCCCGAAGCCCTAAACCGTTGCTCCAAGCCCTAAACCCCAATCCCTAAACCCTAAACTAAACCCTAAAGTCTAATCCCCAAACCCTATAGTCCCCCTTAAGTAGATAGAATATGGTTTTGGGTATATTCTAATAAGATCCCCATATATCCCATATTCTATCTACTTAAGGGGGGGCTATAATCCCTAAACCCTAATCCCTAAAGCCCTGCAAGCTAAGCTCCGAAGGCCTTCAGACATCTGTAGTAGTGCTGCAACAAACCTTGCCAAACTAACCTGGCCAGGCAAAGCTTTAGGGTTTAGGGTTTAGAGGTTTAACGTTTGGGTTTTTAAGTGTTTTTAGGTTTTAGGGTTTAGGGTTCTGCCCCCACCCATCAACTCTGTATAGTAGGGGTCATATGAAGCGCCCCATATAGTTATATCATAAGTATTACTCAACTGTTCATGAGTGTGGGCAGTACCCAAGGTCTAGGGATTATGTCGGCTTTAGGATTTAGGGATGTATACTGTAGGGTTTAAAATAGGGCAAGGGTTTAGGGTCCAGGGGCCCAACTAAGCTGGTCAAGCAAAGGCCCCAGGAGCGCAATATGCCTTCATTGCTTGCTTAAGGTTCATGGGGCTTAGTAAATACTTATTACTGGGCCCGTTCAAAAAGGGGGATGGATACCATAAATAAGGTTTAGGCCTTAGGACTCATGGGACTTTACAAGTAGGTATGGCTGAGTTTATAACCTTACTTGTCATTGGGGGTAACCTACATAAGCACTTATTTTAGGGCGATTATAAGTAGAGTTTGCAAGCCCAGGTAGAAGTAGCCATTAAGTCCCATGAACCTTCAAGTTGCTCCAGGCTTTGGGTGTAGGGCTCACGGAAATCCAAGAGAACATGGAAAGTGCTATCTTACTGTCAGTTTGGCCACTTGCATTGCTTGAGTTTAGGGTGTAGGGTTCTGGGGTATCTGATTGAGAATTACATGAACAAGAAATAAAGGCCGAAATGGCAACTGCGTCAACATGTGGGCTGATGGAATGTTTGTCTAATGAACCAGGGAGCCCCAATTCCTCTGAGTTGCAGAATATTCCTTAAAACATGTTAGGGATGCTCGTGCCATTAAGGGTATATGATTTAATGAGCGTCCTAAACTTCAAACCAGCATTGGGCTCCATGAGGTGTGTCAGGGCGGGCTACGAACTTCGGTATTGGGAGTTAGGCTCTGGGTTAGGGGATGGTGAATGTGTAGGGCGTGGGATTTAATTGGGTTTAATGTTTGGGGCTCAGGGATTGAATGCTGGATGTTGGGGCTCAAGCTCAAGGGTTAGGGGTTTGGGCTACCCTGGATACCAACAAGAAGCTGACCTGAGGGAAAGTGTGCCTCAGCAGTCAGTGAAGACCTCCCAACTTGACAAGATAATTTGATGGCTCCGACACCCGAAGTTAAAGGGGCCCCGATTTTGGGGGGTTAGGGTTACCAACATCCTCTTATTACTACTCATGCTCTCTCTTGCCCTATACAGGTACTGACCTCAAGACTTTCAACGGGTGTGGGTTTGGGAGTGTAGGATTGCAGGGGTCAGTGTGAGTTTGCTTCAACCCTGAGCCCTTAACCTTGGGTGGATGGAGGAACTCTGGCACGACCTAAGATACCCTATACCTTGGGATTTACAGTATTGTGAGGCTCCTCAGCCCTAAGCAATGATACGTATTCTTGCATGATCTCTGCCGGGCCACTTGAGCGTCGGAAAGCCTCCATTCACATGTTTGCAGCGTTCCCCACACTTGTAGCTCAACTTGAGCCAAGCCATCAAAGCTCTGGCAGATCCACCCTTTCCACGGCTGCGATGGCAGTCTTGCTCCCAAACAGGATTTTGTGTATCTGGGCAGAAATGCCATGATCCCTGATTGCCAAGCACACCAGGATTCTTTGAGCCAGTGGCAGGAGCGCCGGCAGGCACACCCAAAGGGTCAGTGTAGGTATATAGTATATATACTCAGGCCCTGTAGGTATACAGTATACAATACGTACCCTACATGGACCCTTTGGGACAGGTGTGCTTGTGGCCTCTGCGCAGCATGGACCTCGGCACAGAAAGAATGCACAGGCCTGCCCAGCAGACTACTTTTACCTGTGGCTCCAATAACCTACAGTTTAGTAGTAAGTACCCCTTAATTAGTAGGTAGAACCCATAAAACTGTAGGTTATTGGGGTTACAGGTAGATTGGATTCCGAACTAGATATCCATAGATGTCACTAGGTCTGCTTACAAATGACCATAAGTCTGGACTACAATGCCTTTATCTCGCTAGCCCGCATAGATGGATGAGATGGCCTCAAGACTAGACTACACCATTGGTGAAGACAACGGAAAACAAACTCGAATCCTGTACCTAAATCCTGAGACCCAACCTGGCACTTTCCACAAAACACGCGTGAACGTCTTGATCTCCGTCCATAAAGGCTTCAAACCTAAACCCGAAGCCGTAAATCCAACATCCTACAGCTGCAAATTTTGAGAAAACACCACTATACTATAATCCTAGAACCCCTGTATAACCCCTTTAAGGGTACCCCTAATTTTGGACACCCCTCATATTATCAGGTGGCCACCAAAAAGCCTCACGGCCACCCTCGGCTGTGGCTTTCCCCAGCGCCAGAAGCAGGCGAGCATTTCGTGCCTTGAAAGATCTTCAGGACAGAAGGGAAGGCTTAAGGAATAGGATAAAGCCAACCCATTATCCCCATATAACCCCAATATACTATAGTAGTTTCCATTTTATTTTCCATTATCCCAATATAACCCCAATATACTATAGTAGTTTCCATTTTATTTTCCTGTGTGAAGGGGAGGTCAAACTTCAGAAGGTGGTTCAGGGAGATCTTTTGCCACCCAGGAAGGGCGGGACACTTCAACTAGAGTAACTAGAGCAAACTTCTTCCCCCCCCAAGGCGGCACCACACAGCTTAGGGCTTAGGTTTCAGGCTTAGGCTTAATGTTCCGCCTGGTGTGTGGGATTCTTGGATATCGAGGTTGTTGTTCTCATGACTGCCTGCCCTGGGTGGGAACCTCAACCATCCCGTCCACCACGTGTTCAGACGTCTGCTTTGCGCTAGTTTAGGGTTTAGGTCATGGAGCTGCATAACACAAATTCGGGATTGAAGTATGGTGAGTGGAAATAGCCGCAAACCCAAGCCCTAAACCCTACGCTGCTCGGGACATACCTCGTTCCCGAGTCGCAAAAAATCTGAGCGATGAACCCGAAGCCCCAAGCCCGGTGCTCCAAACCAGGAACCTCCCTTTGATATGAGTAGGCTTAGGGTTTAAGGGACCCTCCCCAGTCGCGAGGAAGAAAAAGCCGAAATAAGCCGCAGTCAGCCCTGATGCGGCGGCAAATATACTGGGGACTCCATCGTAGCTAGGGCTTAGGGTTTACCTAAACCCCAAAAGTATGTAAAATAATAGCCCTAAACCACCCAAAATAGCCATAAAGGCCATTATTTTACATACTTTTGGGGTCCAGGTAGGGCTTAAGGTTCTAGGCTCCCAAAGTCCAACACTGGACCCTACGCGGATACTGAAAAATCTGCATGACCCCAAGTGCCTTATATCTTAGGGAATTATGGTAGTATTATCAAACGAAATCATGCAGGATTTTTAGTATCAACCGTATCAACCCCAAGGTTCCATCGCAGAACTCAAACCAGTTTAGGGGTTTAAGGTGTTGTGGGTTCAGGGGTTGGGGGGTTTGGGGGTTTAAGGTTTGAGGGCTTACTTTGAGGGACCCTAACCCCCAAACCCTAAACCCTTTTTTGCAACAGGCTTCCGTTCCACCTGGGGCGAAAACCCCCTAAACCCAGGGTCTGAACTCTATAAGGTTTAAGGTTTAGGGTTCAAGGTTCATGGTCTAGGGTAAACCCTAAACCCTAAACCCTAAACCACTATAAACTTAACCCTGAACCTCCCATTCGGATGAACATCCAGGTGCAGGAGTCATCTCCCAGCCAAGTTGAAGCATCTCCTGCACTTAGAGGGTTTAGGGTTTAGAAGATGTAGCCGGCATAAAGCTTAAGTGGACCCCCTCCACCCATTAATAGTGGCTAAATACAAAGGATAAGGATTATACCAGGGTCCTCTTAACTTCCTACTATACCACTACTACAGGGTTGGGGTCCCTTTAAGATAGGCTCGGTACATAGGTGCTAGGAGGGATGATCTGATTCAACACTTGGGGGTGTAGCCGGGGTATCGTCTGCCCATCGTGTACTCTAACTACATAAGGACCATAAAGGACAACATTGACACTTCTTCAGGCTTTCACCGATGACCCCTTCCCCAAACAAGCATGGACTCTGAAAAGGGGCCCTAGCAAAGAGCATGTCCTCTCTCAGCAGGGCTATATGGGCTTCCATCTTATTTGGGGTGGGGTTTCGTCCTCGCATTTGGGATGTGTACATAGGAATTTCCAACCGGGGCTACGTCTTGTGGGACTGCGGGATATACAGGGCTTCGTGAAGAAAGTGAATGGGTCTCTTTGCAGCGACCATTTTGAGAAACTACCATCTTAAGGACCCCTCAATTTCCAAGGTGTGCATGGGGACACTGGGCTAAACATGTTGGGGTGCCTTCTTGCCTAGGGTGCAGTAAATACACATGAGTATGCTCTGGCATTGCAAATGCAAATGGTCTGCGCGCCTCGAAACCCCAAATTCCTGTTCTTTTTGTTGCTATATCCCTAGCTCCCGCAAGAGTGCATGTTTTCGAGAAAGCTCCCATAGTCGCATCCCCAAGACAGGGCCATGCCTGTTTGGCAGTGCCTTTGCCAGGGCCCTTATCTTCAAAGCCAGTTGCAGAAGAAAACTTTTAGGACCATCAGCTCAAAAAGAAAACCAAACCACTCGTGATGTACCGAGTCCTGCATTGCCCATAGCTAGAACCAGAAGATGGGTACATGGCTCGCTGCACTTATCGTCATGGTGGATGTAGAATATCAACCCAACCCTTAACCCCAAACCCTAGATATCATCCGCAGCCCCAAAACATACACCCCGAACCTCTCAAAACAGACCTAGCCAAACCCTAAACCTTTGGGAGCGCGCTCAAAGCCCTGAACGTCCAGCCCTGGACCACATACCTTAGGAGGACCCCCCACCCTGTAATAGTGGTAAAATAGGAATATAAGAGGACCCTAATATAATCCTTGCTATTCCTTATAGTGATTATTACTGGGTGGGGGGTCCACCTAACACATACCTTCAACCCCAAACCACAGACCTCATCTGAGGAACCTTGAAAACCTACAACCCCCAACCTCCGACCTCAAACCACACACCTCATCTTAGGAACTTTAGAAGGCATTCGACTATAGGCATTTAATTACGCTCTTGACAGGGTGCATCCCTACCTTAAAGGCCCTACGCGGTTCAGGGTTTAGGGTTTAGGGAAGGTTCATGAACTTAGTAACTACTTTTAACTGGGCTCATGGTCCTACCTATAAGCAAGGTAACCTCATTACGGGAAGTGAAAGTAGGGCTATAGGCCCAGTCAGAAACATTTACTGAGTCCCATGAACCTTCAAATCAATCCTACACCATAACCCCCAACCCCTAAAAACCCCTAAACCCTAATCCCTAAGCCGATAGACGTACCCTAAAGACCCTAAGCCCTAATCAGACCTCCCCAAATCTCGGCCCCCCCCCCCCATCCACGCCACGGTCCCGCACGACAGTGGCTGCTCGTTTGAGGGAAGCCTGGGCCTAAGAATGTCAGGTTTACTTCGGATATAGGGATTATAGGATTTAGGGCTTAAGTGGGTCAGCGTTTGGGGGTTGGGATTTCGGGTTCAGGGATAAGGGCTTAAGAGGGAGGAGGACTTAGGATTTAAGAGTTAGGGCCTGGATTCGGGTTTAGGGCTGCGGGTTGCAGATTTTGGCACCCCCAAACCCAATCAACACCTAAGATGCAACATCAACTGGAAAATGAAACGGAAACTGGAGTTGTGCAGAGCTATATAAAGTTTTGTATTCATGTGGATTTTGGTGACCCTGACCCCTTATTTAATAAAGGAATCTGAAAAAATCACGTCGTATCATAATGTCTTCATTTTGGGGGTTGGGGTAACCCAAATCCCGCTATCAGCGCGGATGCTCTCGGTTTTTTTGGGATTTCTGCTTTGAGGGTTGTCCAGGTTGATAGGGTTTAGGGTTTAGGGTTTAGGGCCCTTGCACAGAAACACAGGTAAATCCCATTGCTATTTAAAAAGCAACGGTATGATGGAAGAATGGGACCCTGTTCAGCCAGGAAGCGGGACCCTGACACAAAGGCGTCGGGTGCTAGGGAGCAGGGCTTAAGGTTCAGGTGTGCAGGGCTCTGGGCTTAGTAGACAAGACAATATTTTTCGCTAAGCTGCTAAGTCCGAACTGCTAAATTATTTGACGCGTTGAAACCCTAAATCCTGAACACCCCGCGACCCAACCTTTGAGCATGGTTATCTTCTCACGCTACGGTTCATATTTTCAATGGAGGTTCGGAGGGAAAAAGGGAGTGTAGTATATAGGGATTGCATAGGGTTACGTTCCCTGAGTTCTTCCCTACTAACCACCGGAAATTATTTTAGACTTTACAGTTTATAAAAGAATCGAAATGACACGGAAACTACAATCTTATTTGAGATTTTCAGTTAAAGGCTAGTAAAGGCCCTGAAGCCCTATGATGACCGATGCCGCCACCCAGTGTGATGCCATTATGTAATTAACGCCTTTGTTTTTGTGGGGGCTAGGAGGGCTATGGTTAAGGGAGGGGATTACCACCTCAAGCTATGTTTTCCATGTATATCTTATGGAGCCCAACGAGGGGACCAAGTCAAGAACCCGGAAATAATATTTGCAAACAGTGTAGACGCATTGTCCACTGACTGCATAAGCTTGTGTGCGTATGCAGTCCTCAGCAAAGGACACCCCACGCATAACCTCACCCGAATGCACAGGGAACCCTGTACTTGAAGGTTCATGAGACTTAATAGCTACTCAGAACTTACGACAGATAAGCCCCCTGACTGGACTTATGCAAGCTACCCCGGCTATAGGCAAGGACATCCACCTATACACTTAGAAGTATAATTACTGGGTCCCATGAACCCTGAACCCTAACCCGCCTGAACCCTATAAAACCCCCTATATCCCCGTCCAAGGGACCCAGTCACAAGTGTAGTTCCTAAGCCCTAAACCCTAAACCCTTAGTTTCTAAGTTTCATAAACCTTCAAGAAAGCCTCAGCCATTCTTGCCTCTGCGGCCGGAAGCAGTGAGGCGGGATCCTTGAAGCCTGGGCGCACAACTGTGTATTCACTTTCGCATACAGTCCCACTTGCGAAAATAGAATGTAGGGTATATGGGGGGTCTTATTATAAAAAAAACCCGAAGCCATATGAGCTATAATACTCTAAACTCCTAGTATCCCGCTCAATAACCCCTATAGTGGTCCCATATACATATATATATATATACCCGAAGCCATATTCTATCTGCTTAAGGGGGATTCTAAAGGCATTTGGGGATCCCTCTTCAGGATTCAGCAGGGGCCAGTTGTAGAGATAGTCCGGAATACCCCTTAGTTCCCAGACCCTCAATTCTAAGCACTTTTGAGAAACTTCGACTTCACAACTGCTTAAGGTCTAGGGTTTTCAGCCTTGGAAATCACAGGGTTGAAAGTTTGGAGAAAGGCTCAGCGTTCAAGCCTAAACCCTAAAACTTTAAACCGTAGACCCTAGAACTGTAGAACCCTAAATCCTAGAACCGTAAATCCCTAAACTCTAAACCCTAAACCCTAGAACTGTAGAACCCTAAATCCTAGAACCGTAAATCCCGAAACTCTAAACCCTAAAGCCT
>CAJNIZ010028113.1:202-12702 GCA_905231905.1 Symbiodinium pilosum
CCGTGCTTGCGCGGAGCTTGCGCGCCTATGGTTTTCGACATATGATGCTGTACTTGGTTTTCGTTTATATACATCGTAGACAAAAGTTTTCGGACAACCCCCTTGAATGGCTGGGATGCTATCTGTCACTGTCGGGCACTCAATGGTACTCATGATGCAGATTTAGATTTCCATTTGTCATCCGCATCCTGCGTGTTCTAGGCTAAGAAAAGGTTTCATTGTGACAGGCGTGTCCCAGCAGCGTTGCGCATAAAATGCTTTGAGGCTATGTTATTCCCTTCTCGTGCTTTGGAGCAGGGCATCGCAAGACAACGCAAGATTTATCATCATCACCTAGGTGAATGTGTCTGCGAATGGCGACGTTTGCTTCGCACCTCGCTTGGTCCAACCCTCGGCCTCCGTTGGAGTTTGCCATGGCATGAGATTTTTCACCATTGGACTGAGCGCGTGCGTGACTTCCAGCTGCGGCTCCATTTGCAAGGCTGGTCCGAAATAGGTCTCAAGCATCATTGGAGATTTGCTCGTCATGTAAGCTGTGTGCCATCCAGCAGATGGGTCAAACACGCTATGTATGTCGCGGTCGCGGCTGGCCTCAAAATTCTTGGGCCTCACAGTTGGCGTCTTTTGCGCGAACTATGGGGTGGGAAAAGCGGATGGACCATGCAGAGGATGCTAGCAGCTGGAGAAATAATTTTGCTGCTTGCCTCGCATTTGTACAGCGCAGCAATGATGTCCAGGTTCATGGCATCAAGTAGTTGTAGCTGTGTTACAATGTCACTTGCCGTTTTTGAATGACCATTCCTGCGCCAGGGATGGGCTGCCAGTCGGCGTATCGAAGGGGAACGTTTGTATTGATGCGTGCGCCTTTTCTTGGCTGGCCCGGGAAGGTGTGGCGTGCCCTTACGTCTGCCAGGGGCGGTTCCGCGCCATTGCACACGTCCGCCATATCCAGCGGCAGCTCCAAGAGCGACCATGCCAGGGCCCGCTGCGCATTTTGGTGTTGGCTCAAGGCTCAAGCCGAGTTGCTGGGCGTAATCGTCGTGGTAGGGGTAGTGGATGCGCCATGGTGACTTGGATGACTTGAAATGATCACTCGGGCTTCATCGCTTTCCGAAGAATACAGTTTCACAGCTTAGCGATGCCATCCAAAAGTGACAGCAGCAGGGGCGGCAACCACCAAGTGGAAATGAGCGCGGCCGCAATGACCACCTTGTGAACCATGATGCGACAAGAAATGGCATATGCCATAACGGATGTGGAGAATCATTTTACACGCCGCGAGGATGAAAGTTTGGAGCGATTGCATCAGCAAACTGCAGCTGAGGCCGCAACATGTTCAATGTTGGACAGAGGTCTTCAGCAGTTGTGGTTGACAACCCGGTTGATGATGTCGACAAGCAGGTTGCAGATGTTGCAGTGACGCGGGGGGAAGAACATTTAATTTACAAGAGCAGCTCGGACATGTTGATGGTATTTGTATGTATTTGTGATCTTGCCATGACCCGGAGCCAGCCGCTGCTTGGTTCAGCACGTTTCGAGACGCCCTTGCAAGCGATGAAATTCAGTAGGGCGCAGAAAACGTACAACGGAGTTCAAGAAGCGAAATTGTTGTTTGCAGAGACTTGCCCTCATGAAGAACGTTGCCTACTCAAAATTGTGAGCAACATCAAAACAACTTGGAGGCCATGCTCCACAGGATGTGGTTGCTAGATGCTAGCTACACCTCTCGAAGATCGCCGTTGACACGATCAACATTTCCCCGCTGGCGTGGACGGGCGCGGGCGCGGCATTGCCTCGTTGTTCTTCTTCGGAGCCGAAGCAGCTACATTCCCCCCAACATTCGGCACCCCCACAGCCCCCCCCCCGCCCCCCCCCCCCGCTCACCGCAGCACCGCCCTCGTTGCAAGCAGCTGCATTCCTCCGCCTCCAACGGCAAGGGGTGCCGCCTCAAAAGCAGCGCTGGCCGTGCGGCAGAAGCCTGGCGCAATCGTCGTGGCCTGGTTTGATTTCTCGGCAAGCGATGAGCCGCTGCCGCCAACAGATCACCCCAACGCCTCTGGATGAGCAGCTCGACAGTACAGTGGGCAAGTTACGCTGAAGGGACGCTGGTGTGGCCGCGAGATTCAAATGTCCAAGAAAAATGAAATTTTGTCGCGAGCAGGGGTTGAAAAGCTTTCATCCCTGATCCTGTACAGACAGCAAAGGCCCTTCCGGAAGATTGCGAGACTCCCAATGTACAACATCATCAAACGTGTGTTTTCCAGCTTTTGGAAAGGGACAGGAACAATGCTGTTCATTTAATATCGTTTGATTAGGGTCTGTCCAAGCACCGTAATTTACGTCGGCCGCGTCCACGCTGTTTGGCATCCGGCTTCGTGACACAAGCGAGCGACGGCACACCCGGCCGGCACATTCATCCGGCACGTTCCCGCGAGGCGGCCAATGTCGCCCTAGCGGGCGCTTTGCCTGGACGCAATGCGGTTTCCGTGCCTTCTGCCCTTGGCAGTGACATCCAGCGTGCTTAGCAGGCACAGTTTCCATTTGTTGGGTTGGAATTGAAGGCGGAAGCTCGCAAATGTTCGACCGCGTGCATCCGCAGCAACCCTGCAGGTAGCATTGCACATTGGACTCCCCTAAACTTTGGCCAGTGTGATCTGAAGATACACTTATGTGCAAGAGGGTCTGCCGTGTTGGACCCTAGGTCCAGCCAATGCAAGGTCTTTGCCCCAAGAGCGATATCCCAAAATGGGCGACTCACACAACACTGTAAAACGATCGGTATGAACGTGCAGCCAAGACCCTGTAAAACGATGATTGCCCCCAGCCCAAAAAAAGGCGACACCTTTGATTTTTTCCTCAGGCAGCTGCTCATATTATTGCAGAACTTTGAGTTCTGCGGACCTGGCCCTTTGAGCTGCGGAATTGATACGAACGACAGGCTTGATCTCTGAATTGCCAGTGGTGAGCACATGTAGCGGCAAGCTACAACATGTCAATTCATGTTCTAAGCCAGTTTTGTACGCAGGGTCTGCCATGCGGAAAAAATTCTACATGTTCTTGTAAGGCTTGGAATCGTCCCTATCGTTTTACTAAGATTTTGTTCATGTCTGGATATGCTTATCTCTGCCTGACCTTGGCTCCTACACCATTTTTAAGGCTTCACTCGTACGACCAGCGCGCACCCCCTACCCCTTGCGCGAAGTCTTACTGTTGAGCAACTTCTCATGACAGTAAATGCTGCAATCTTCTCGTGCCAATGCCTATCTGCATTCGCATTTTGAAGGATGTAGAGTTTGCAAAATCGCCGCTTCCTTCAACCAGCCAGAGCTGCCATGTGTAGCCTACGGAGCATCCAGGAAATTAGCCTTGGTTAAGAGACTGCCTTGCAAACTTGTAGTCAGGACTTTCAGGAATCTGGGGCTCATTACTCATTACTCCAGGAAAGTCACGCTCGTGGGAACCTACGATTGTTACCCCTTGGCCAGCTAGCAAAGGCTGAGACATACGAGAAGAAACTTTTCTTGCCGGACTTGGACCAAAAATGTGGACCCCAAACCCGCAACCCTTCAATTCAACCCACAATCCCCAATAACCCCAAACTCCCCTAAACCCCAATCCTCATCTTTGGAGAACCAGACAATTGTCCTGGTTGATGGATGACTGACTTGTAATGAAGCGTGCCGTTAACGGGGCTTTGCCTGAAGGACTTTGGGGCTTGCTACTCAAAGACAGACCTGGTTACGGTAACCTGCGGTTGCAGACTGCAGTGCGCAGTGGTGACGCTGGTGACATCAACTGCCATTTGTATACCGCAGCGTGCCAACCCAAGTTTCCTTACGCCTTGCACCAGATGTCAGGGCCCAGAGGAAGCCATGGTCCCTTCCAAAAATGGATCATCCAATCATCCATCATGGGAGGGGCGCTTGGTCTCAGAAGGCGATCGGCAGGGAGACTGGGCCTTCTCTCGGGCAGCGGAGGTACCATGAAAGATCCACTGCGTGAGACAACGCCCGTCGCTTCACCAATGACAGGTGCGTCCATTGCAGGCGCGTTTTCCATCGTGCTGCTCCGGGAGACGGCTTTCAGGGATGCAGGCAGAAGAACCTTCTCTGCAGCTTATCAATACCTCCAAACTTTGCAATTTTCATGGCAGTCTCCGAAACCTTTTGCAGAGCTCAACATGCCGTAGTTCGCTGTATAAAGAACAACAGTTTCAGTATTGCAGTTGTTCAAGGCGTCTGAACGGAGCACATAAAAGTGCCGGATATCTCTGGAGAGCTCCAGATAGCTACAGATGTTGTGAACTGTGAGTTGCAGCTGATGGTATCCGAAACCTTGAAGATGCTGCAGATAGTAAATGCGTCACTGATTCGCAGCATGACCTCTGTTGGTTTCTGATGGAATTCCAATTTTTGCCAGTCCAAATGCCACCCCTGCCCCCAGCCTTCTGTTCAAGAGTGTGCTCACTTCAAACATGACCCCGCCCGACTCTTGAATATATACTCTTTGAATGATGTCGATGTTGCTACATTCCTCAATGATTCGTCAGAAGGGGTCTGGCCCCAGCAACCTGGTCCCGCAACTCTTTTGTTGCTCAAAACAGACAATGGCTTCACTTCCATCATGAGATGAAACTTCAATGCTGCCACATGCCTGAATAAGCCTCATTCCAAACATGACCTGGCATACGTTTGATTTGATGAGTCTTCAACTCTTGCCACTCCAATAATTTGCAAAAGCAGGAGGGAGGTCCTTCGCTTCAAACATGACCCTGTGTGACTTCTGGGGACTCTTATGCAATCTTCAACTACCGCCAGCTTGATTCGTGTTTGGCTCCTTGGGGGCATGGCCCTGCAAAATGCCGCGATTCGCTGCAGTGGCAAAGCCGCATTTTGATGTTTGCAGGTCGGGGGAACCGTCAAGTGCTGCAATTCGCTTTGGCTGTGCCTCCCCCAAAACCTATACGTCGATACGTTGATGTTCATTGATTCGTTCACGTATTGATGCCCAGGCTTTGATTTGTTGATCCTGCTTTTTTCTGATCCTTGATCGTCCCCACGTTGCTTTGGGGATGCATGTCAAATGTCAAGTTTTCGGGGCAAAATTAGCAGTTTAATGCAATTTTGAATTCTGAACCTGTAATGTCTTTCACACCTGATTTCATGTAGAAGACGCGTAGTTTCAGGTTTCTGGATCGCAAGAGGTCCCAGAACTAGTCATACTGGAGCCACCAGACCGGCCACCCCCCTCCCCCCAAATCTAATCAATGTGCTTGTGCGGGGCATAATTACACAAAAACCGGCCCCACATTAGACGCGACTGCGCACGACGACGAGGGTGCTTGGCAAACAGCCCAACTTGCAGCGGGGGTGACAATGCCAGCTTTGGGTTAGAGTCCCGTCGCTTGCGGTGACCAGCCCTGCTACCGCGTGATCAGCACGAAAATCTGGCTGCTCCATCGTGCCAAATTGCTGGAGACTTAGCGTGCCAACTGGACTCAGATGACTGAGGTGCCGGTGGGAAAGGAAGGGGAAAAGACATCTTTGCATCCGCCAAGTTGTGGGCCACGCAAAGTTCCACAGATGGAATGTATGTCTTAGACGGGGCAGTATGGAATTACACATATATCATATATCACGTATTTAGAGACATATAAATGTATCCGTATACATAACACACACAGACGCAGGAATACTCCTTATGACTGAGGCTGTGTCTAGCCGTACTTACCCGTGCGAAGCACAGCTGTACCTGAAAATTGGCTTTGCCGTTGTTTGCCTGTACCACGGTAGTCTTTTGTGCTGAAGCGCACGTACCGGCAGAGCAGTCGATGTTAACACGATAAGATCTGTCTTCATCAAGCCCGTGTTGTGTCGCTGCATTCTATGCCCGCATTTTGCCCAAACTCAGGCCGATAGTGGATCACGTGTGATTAAGTCCGAAAACTTGACATTAAGTATGGTACCCGAGTAGAAGCCAATCCGACATAATCCCACATTAATGCAGTGTTTGTGCTTGCAACTGCCCCTGGTGCCTGCCACGTGCCCTTGCAGGATCTTGCAGGCACTGGCTCGCTCGAATGAGCTACTGCCCGGGTCTGCCGAGAAAAGCACGCGCGGATTTGAGGAAAAATTGTCGAGGTGGGGCCAAGGCGGCTGGTTTGAAGGCGCGTACGCGATCGTACGCGTACCTCGCCTGCAAACGGCCTGAAAGTCGCAGGAGGGAAAGGCGGAAAAGAATGCAACAAATGCTCGTGCAGCGCAAACAAGTGCAGCACAGATCCCATGCTCGCGGCCATCCTTCGGATTCAGATCTTACCAGGTCAGGATTGTAGACTTCTGACTTGTCGATGGCGGATCGCACAAGTAAAAGCATTGCTTTTTAGACGACATACAGAAAGAGGACTTCACTACGAGTTTCTCAGACAAGAAAAGGAAAGCCATGCAAAGGTGAGAGCCCTGAAGTTATAGCAGGATGTTGAAGTTGTACGCAACACCTCTCTCCAGCTACCGAGATTACCACCTTTTGAAGATTTGCTGGACATTGTCTTGGCGGGATGCTCGTGCATGACGGTCACAAGCAGTGACAGAAGGGCGCCCCGAATCTCTGGGTGCAGAAATCCTCTACAGCAAGCCGTTGCATAAATTATCCCAGCTCGCCTCAAGACGCCTGGACTTCTGCAAGCTTTTTGCTGAGTCATTGCCAGATATTGCCAGCGTGTTCTGGCTCAAGAAGGGCTCTGAGAGGCCTCTGGATTTAAGACACTGAGTTGTCTTGGGGGGTCCTGTGACCTCCTCAAGGTGTTAGGGTTTGATGCATTTGCAAGCTTCTTGCCGGAGGGCAAAGGACAGAGTGAGGCCCAGATGGCTTCTCCGGACCGAAAAGTTCAGGCAGGACGCAGCATCTTGCTGGCCGCTGGAAAATCCGGACTGAACGAGGCGCGCATTACACGCAAATCATCTCAAAAGAAGACCAACATTATGCCTTGCCGGTTCCGTCCTGTTACGGCAACAGAGGCTCTGAGCTTCGAGGAACCGCGTTCAACATGCTATCGCAGCGCTCTGGACTGTCCTCCTGCTTGTCATTGGACTGCGAGAGCCTTGCGCACGATGCAAGCATCAAGAAATGACTGGGCATGAGCAGCGAAAGCTGAGAACAGCTCCATGGAAAGTAAGGCAGCACATTGTCGGCCTGCTATTTGCCGTAAATGCCGTTTGCCAGGAGAAATTACTTACTCAGTTACTGGTACCGTCCACGGCGTCAGCGCGATCGCGGCTGCAATTCGCAGAGGCTTCAAGAGAGCGGCCAGGCCGAGGATGCCTAGCACAATGCTTCATGTCTGATAAAGAGAAGTTGTCATCTCAGGCTGTCGGGCGTCGGGCCTGCGACTGCGCCAGCGGCCTTTCCACCGTCCGACAACGAGAAGATCTCCTGCAGAGAGAAAACGAAATGTGTTTCACAGCTACGAACAGCTGCAAGATGCTGCTCGTTCGCATTCTCTCCTCAACCCGAGGCCATTGGCCGGTGCTATCATGGTAGGCATTCAACAGAATTGGTAGGGTGATAGACCTGCAAAAGCAAGATATTGCAGAACGGTCGAATCTTTGGAGGATACTGGTGGAGTTCACCAGTTATTTAAGGCGCAAACCAGTAGCACAGGGCGACAATTGCCACTGACAGCCCAAAGGCTGGACCCACCTCCTTCAGAGGTTCGCAAAAAGATCCCAAAAGAATAGAGAAAGAAACCCAACGGGCCTGGGTCAATGCCAACCTGGCTGCATGTGAGCTGAGCAGTCTTCAGAGGACTGTGGCTCAGTCGCTGACCGCTCTTCATTTGACATTGCCTGCAATCACTGCTGTTTCCTCTCACATTGTCATCTGCAAGTCACAAAAACAATGGCCTCGAACTTTTCCCAGCTGAGGCGGTCCGAGAGCTTGGCTGGAGTGGCTGGAGGCCCTGATCTTGCCATGTTCTGACCGTGCTCTCAGGCTCTCAGGGTCGTGAACGAGCCTGCTGGCGTCGGCTCCTCCTCCTGCGCCATTAGCTCTGTAAGGTGCGCAGCATATTACATCGGCATACATCGGCGTCATAGCACCATGCGTAGCATGACGTATCACGCATGGGATCCAGCGGAATCCAGCGGTCTTGTTGGCTCTTCAGAAGGTTCTGCTTCAGCATCAGCTTGGCTACTGATGCGGGTTCAGGGGTGATACTGCATGCCCGTGGCCTGCTTGCAGCCATTAAGGCTTGCACTGGGAAGGTTTTGAGGGGATTTGAATTGAAGCTTTTCAATCTCTGTCTTCTGCAATTCAAAGTCAGGAACAAACAGCATTATGTGGCGGAGCCAGGAGTCGGCTGCTTGCAAGAAACTATACCCTCTGTACTTTTCAAGCCCGGACGAAAGGCAACACCGCGTGCACCAGAAATACATACTAGGACTCCCAGCGCACACACATTCATTATGGAGAATCTGGCGAAGGGACTGCTTCTTAGAGTTGCGGAAGTCATCATGTTCCACAGGAGTCCTAGATGCCGCGAGAAATCACGCCTGTCCTCCCTGCAGCCTGCATTCCTTTTCGCATCGTCAACTCTGACTCAAGGAATAGTCATCCAGGGCTTGAATGTCCCTCAACGCTCTCAAACAGACCAAGACCTTCAAACCGAACCCAATCGAACCGCCACGAATCGGCAGAAGGTTCATTGGAGGTGTGGTTCCGAATGGAAACGTGGCCACCCTGTTAAAAAGCAATTGAAAGCCTGGGCTTCGGCCGCTTCAACTTCCGGGCCTGCACCACGTGTCTGGAGTCATGGCCAATGTCATTTGAGGAATACGATTGCCTTCTAGTGTCCTCGAAAACTTTGCAAGCTGATCCGCAAGCTGCTCAGCTTCCAGCTGTAGAGACTGCACCTGGCAGAGATCCGCTTCCTGAACTTAAATCTGTAAGCGAATGAGTGAAGAAGAACCAACTGCCAAACATTGTGGCTCAGATCGTCTGGGGCGCTTCAGTCACTTGCCCATGAACATCCCACCTCCTCCGACAGCCCCGCCCTGCTGTGATCACACGGCACTAATCGACCCGTCAGCCGCGATACTGTGCCATGTGCTTTAGCTTTAGCTTCTCGCCCCCCCTTATCGAAATCTATGGCAGTACTGACAGGTGCTCAGCCTGATGACCGTCTCTCCGGTCACGGCTGAGGCGAGCAAATCATACTCCCTGCATGTGAAGGTCCCTTACGGTTGCTCGGTAGGAACACGTTTCACACAAACATGCCATGCGACACCTCGACTCTCAAAGAGTCTGCCTCTGGAAGTTTGAACCTGGGCACCAGACGTTGTCTGGCAACAAGCCCGTTAAGACTCAGTCCAAGGATCCGGCGCTGTAGCTCGCTTAAGTCGTGCTTCAGCAGCCTGCAGCTTGCTATCCAGCTCTGCTTTTGCCTCAGCTCCAGCATATGACACAACTCACAAATACTCAACTCTGGCAGTGCCTGGACCAACAACTCTTGGTCAGCAGAATCTTCGAATGTGTCCTGTTCAACATGGCCAAAATGGCTTGCACGGTTGGCACGACCCAGAACTTGCCTCCCGCTCCAGCACAGGCACTCGTTGAGGAGATCCTGCTCTCCCACATCCCTTTTCGTCTCCTACTGCTTCAGATCCGCTTCAGCCTCCTGCGGCTCGCTGCGTTCGGTCGATTCCCGTAGAGCTCCGGTGCCCCAGCCTCTGGTGTCAAAGAGGTGCCCGGCTCTAATGACCGAAATGTCTGAAGGGATCTCAGCACAAGGCCCCACAAAGGCAGGAAGTTGATCGAAGAGGGCGCACCTAAGAAACTCTGCCCATGGCAGTGAGCAGAGTGGCTCGCAAAAATATCAGGGGGCAGGCAGAGAAACGACTCCGATGGGAATGACGAGGATGATGAGTCGCGACCCGTGCCTCGCACGTCTTGTGTCCTGCAAACAGTGCGCAACATCGCTGATGAGCTTTCCAGTGAAGTACTGCCCGCAAGGCGTGGGTTGGTATGAGTCTCCTTAATGCGAGCACCTAACATGGCGCCAATCATGTCGTAGCTGCGTTTTTTGGAGATTGCTTGGGGTTATTTCTCCAAATACGGGTGAGAATTGTGTGGCCCTGCTCATGACTTGTTGTTAGCTGCGAGCCGGCACCAATACTGTGGAACATGGCGCGACATCTTCAGAAGCGTTTGGTTTCTCAGATGCTCAGGTGCAAGCTTCTGCAATTTTTTCTTGAGACTTTAATCTTGCTCATGACGCTCGGCGACCCAGAAGGATGCTGGCCTTTTGTCCAAGCATCCGCAGGATGTGCCGCTTTGGCCCAACGTCTGGCTATCATGGAAACCGTGGCTGACTGCAAGAATCTTGGTTGATTGGCTCATCTAAAATCTGGACTCTTGTGGCACCACCTGCACACTCTTGCATCTTGCATCTGCTTCCAGAGGCAGACGCCAGCACTCAGCTGGCAAGTTTTGTTCCGACCGTAGCTCGACCAAGCTCTGCGAGTACCGTGCCCCGCCTCAAATGCCTCAAGCGTCACCTCAAACACTTGCTTATGCCTACTTGCTACTCATCCCGGCATATCTCAAACCTTTTGGGATCTTCCGGGAATGGTGGAGGTTGTGACGGAACAGCTAGTGGACTGCACTCCGCAAGGCGGATTTTACAGCATTTCAACATGCGAGCGCAAGTCAGCAAGACTCGACGGCTGAGCTGTAAAATCTCCAAGGCGTATGGTTTTAATAAAACCTGTCAAAAAAAAGGCGTACTACTACTTTCCAAAGCCCTCTGCGTCTGAGTCCACGCGCTTGCATGCTACCACGCACGAGACAGTCGGGGTGTAAACCACCCCACGTGCAGGAAACTCAGAGGCCAGCGTGGCTCTCACCAGTGGGCGGCTCTTTTCCTGTGAGCAAATGCTTGGCGGACTGATGTGCATGCATGTGATTGCATTGCATCCACGTCCCTCCCGCCTCACCCACTGCAATAAGCGCGGTGTGGCGTCTTCTGCGCACAAACCATATCCTGTCTTACAGGAGCACATATCTAGGAGTTCTTTCAAAACCTTGAAGCTTTGCAGAGGATCCATCTTCAGATCCTGGGAGTAGAACTGCCTTCTCAATCAAGAATGAGGCATTCTTCCTGACCAGTCACCTGCAAATGGGGTTCAGCTGTCAGTTTCAATAATTGATTCAAAACAGAGATGAAGGGATGCGCTAGAACACCACCACCGGTATCCGATGGCACGATTTACGCGGCAAAGCAGCCACTGTATCACGGCCTCCGGAGGCAGTTCCTTGCGGATTGCCTGTTTGCAGATCTCCTGTTCATCCCGAAAACGCAAATGACGCGAGCAGCTGGAACGCTCTGGAACTAACCAGGCCTGCAAGTATGTTTTGCTGGCGAAAGGCGCTGCATCAGATAGCGGAGAGACCTTTTGCACGGTGATCGGCAAGTCTCTAATGCCTTCTCTTGCCGTCACGAGGAACCAAGTCACAATGTCCACCGGTACGGTAAGGCGCGCGCGTGCGTGTGTGTTGTGTGTGCGGAAGCTCTGTTACTAAGAGTAAAATGTTGAGGATTGGGTTTTGGCACTTTATGATCAGCCTTATGGATGCGTTTGCTGCAGTTAAGAAGTCAAAGTGAAAATACAGGGGAGCACAACATCAGATTCCAAACTGTGCCTAACAAAGCTATGGAATCTGATGGGAGGCAGGGACTGATCATCGCTGTGTACCTGCAGGCCATCCCAAAATACCCTTAAATAGCTGTTGCTTACATTGTGGCCAAGCGTTGATGCAAGGGAGTGCGTAACAAACATGTCCATTCGTGAAGTGCAGGAAGTAGATCCATCAGTGGTGTTGCTGCCACAGTTTGGTGTTGTTGGTTCGGGAAGCATACTGTTGAGCCAGCATTGCAATAAAGAGAACTTGAAGGAAGACATGAAAAGATCAAAGATGAAAGATGAAAATGAAAAGATTTGACAAGCCCACAGAGGCATATCCCTATGTGTGTGTTGTTTGTGTCTGTCAGTCTTTCTGTCTGTCTGTCTGTCTGTCTGTCTGTCTGTCGGTCTGTCTGTCCGTCCGTCCGTCCGTCCGTGTGTCTGTTGGAGGAGGGGGCATCTTGGCCCAAATTCCTCGTGTATGCCATGGTCATTTGTTTGCCAGAGACTGAAGGATCTTGCACCGCTTTACAAATCCGACCAATCACCATCTTGAGTCGCCTGCATCGTCGTTGGGCAAGGTACAGGTCAACCGAAATTGCAGAGTGGATGTCGTCCAAGTTGCTGCCCACACTTACTGAGGGCGTCCCAGGCATGTCCGTGACGGACATTCATGCCATGATGGCCACCTTTTTGGAATCCAGTTTTGATCAGGGCCTATCTCGGCTTGGTGGCGTTTTTGACATCATCAAATATCATCACGTGTTTCAACGCATTGCCACGTGCTCCACTGCTCTGGCTGCTGCTTCATCTACGGGTCAA
>CAJNIZ010028113.1:36979-66988 GCA_905231905.1 Symbiodinium pilosum
CAGCACCACAGGGGGGGGCGGGGGGATGTAGTTTACTCCTGATTTAGAGCTTAGAAGATAGGGACCGTGCCATGGGAATTGGAGGGGGGGGTGGGGGTCCGCCGTGGCGTGACTATATATATACCTGCATCCCCTTTCGGGCTGTTATAATGGACTGAATGGGAATAGTAGCCTTTCCCTTTTTCGGGCTGAATTATGAAGCTCGGGCTGAAACCTGGCATGGTGGATTTCTGGGTCAGAAAAAAGAGTCGATGGCATTCATTTCTGGTTGGACAGCACTTCAGCTGCTCAACCACATAGAAGAAACTTCACTTCAAGTAATCCGAGTGTCAAAGAATATTTCATCCTCTGAATAAGACCCTTGAAGCCCTGACTTTTATTCCCAAACCCTTCCGAGAGCCTCTAAGTGAAGAGATGCTTGCTGGCATTCCCAGGTCGCCTGAGAACCCCTTTAATCAAAAGCCTGCCAATCCTGGTATGCATTTGTATAACTTTGTCGAACTGCAATCCAAACATTCCCAACCAACCGGAAGCATCATTAGAGTGTTGCACGCATGGCCACGGATGGATGGCCAAGGCTCTTTCTTCCCCAGGGTTTCCGCTGCGTGTTCTGTGCCAGGCTGATTTGCGAGTCTGGAAACTGCTCCATGGATCCCAGCTGTTCTGCAGGGGCCTTTTAGCGTCAAACTTTGGTAGTACGCTAGCAGCCCTTTTACAGTTGGGATGGTGCTGGCGTCTTTGTCACCCGTACTGGCCACCGAGCTTGCTAAAGAAGGCAGGTTGTGTTTGTCAAAGTTTGTAGGCACAGTTGATCCGATCAGTAGCCATAAGTGTCCTGAGCAGGTTTGGCAACCGTGCCGGCAGAATTCTGGCAGCAATGTGACCAAGTGATCTATGGAGATGAGAGTGCCAAGGCTAGGGCTTCTTCAAAAGTAATAAGACTCCTTAACAATTCCTTGTATGCTTGTAGTGGGTCTTTCCGTTCTTGTGAGGCTGCTGTCCCCGAAAGCCATGTGTGGAAGATGCTGGCAAATTATCGTGCCCGTGGAACCTGCTTCTTTCTGGCAATGGTGTTGCGGAAATTCTACTATATGTTCCCTGGCTGAAATCCATTGTAGCAGGCATTCCATGCAAACAGCACTTCAGTGAAACTGCTTCCCAGTCATCAGGTCGGAAGGCCAGAGCAACACCCGCGGCATGTCTTGGATACAGTATATTCAAGCTGGATGAACCCAGAACTATCACAACGCAATTAGAAATGCTCGGAAAAGGTTTGGCTACTTGCTGCAGTTTGTGCTGATACTCTTCGCGTGCCCCTGCAAGCTTCTAGCTTGTTTCTGTTCCAGGCAAACTTGACAGTGAGCTTTGTTATTTGTAGATCGTAGGCTCAAGGAGTCTGGAAAGCTTGATTGTAGGGGTTTCGCAATGCCCAGGAAGGGGACGAAGAAGGGAGATCCCCTGGCCCTTGATGGCTTGGCAAGGCTTTGGAATAGAAACCGTGCCATCAGGGAACACCTCTTGAGAACTGGCAACTTGCTGTCATGGCTTTCGGTAGAACTTACAGGGGTGATTACCTTCAAGACTGCCAGCTGGAACTTCGGAGTTCTTGCCCGGACTTTGCGCCACTGGCTGCCTATGCTCAACACCTTGAAGACGATCAACGTATACGCTGCCCGCCATGAGGCAAGCCTAATAAAGCCAGTACATTCGAAATCTTGAACTTGTTTTGAACCCCAGAAACTAAATTTGCCCCCAGAAGCACCACGCAGATCCAGCAACTTCGAAAGAAGAGTTTCGTGCCGGAGGACCTCGTCAAGGTATCTTGCGATGGGCAAAGCTTGAAGAGTTTTATCTCCTACCTGATAAAGCGACATGATGGTTCGACTAGGCACGCTTCTAGATTGCAAGTTTCTACCACACACGTGAATTTGAGTTTGTGCTCAAGGTTGAGGTTTAGGGTTGATAGGGTTTAGTGTTGGTGTTCTACAGTCCACGTGTCTTGAGATTATGGCTACAAGTGGATTCAACTTTGTAATCAACTCAGGACCCTCGCATCCAGCAACTGTATGACATCATGAACGAGCATTTAATTTCTATGTAGAACCTACTGGGGTCAAGGATGCTAGCGAGGAAGATCATGAGGAGGGTGGCCAAATCGATCCTTCCGAGAGTGACTTGGATGATGAGACGCTTGCGAAGCAACTTGGGGCAGGTTGCAGTTGCTCCCAGCAAAGTCTCTGCGCGCAGGCAGCACAGAGGAGTTGGAGGCGAATGCTGCGTCTTCCTCATTCCTCCCCATCATGCACAGCATCAGCCCCCCACAATGTAAGTGAGGAACCTGAATCCAAAAAGCCAGAGCTTGAAGCGATTCTGGGACCCAAGGCCAAGTCAGAGATTGAGTTACCCGAATCCGAGAAGCCACAGATTGAAGAACCCAAAGCCAAGAAGCCACAGATCGAAGAACCCAAAGCCGAGAAGCCACAGATTGAAGAACCCAGAGCGGCGAAGGAGACAATCGTCATTGAGGATGCCCCTACCCCCGAGGCCAAAAAGATCAAGCGTCAGGGTGAGGAGGTCAAGCGTAAGAGGATTGAACTACTGAAGCCAGCCGTCTGCAATTAGTATTTCTTTAGAAACCATTGCAACGCCTAGCTATACCCCAGGCCCCAAGCTTCCATGCGCTTTGTTTGCCACTCAGGTTTGAGACCCAGAAAGATGTCGAACCTTCAGCCTGTCTTTCCCCCGGCAAGGAGCCTGCAAGCCCAGTTCCAGTCGGTTGCATCAGGGGTTGGCGGCGAGACTGGTGATGAAAGGTCTGTGGCCTGTTCTCCTGAAAAGCTTGAGGTCCAAACGAGCCAGAAACCCCTGACCACTAGCGAGCCGCAGCGAGCCAATCATTGCCGACCTCTTCCGTTACTACCTCCCCCAAGGCGCTAGCTGCCACTGAGGTTATGCCTAGCAAGGTTTGTGAACCGGGCAAGACGGCTGAGGAAGGACAGGCAAAGGCAGAGGATGATCTTTTCCACGCCAAGCCCACCAGTTTCTTGACACGCGAAGCTCAGTTTGCAGAATCTGCAGAACCGCAAGAGCCGGATGACGGGGAATTGGAGGAGTGGGGTGAGGATCCTGTGCCCAAGAAGAAGGCCCCAGGCAGGCCCAAGAAGGTCCCAGACCCAGCGGAAAGCAATGAGGAGCCAGAACCTGCCCCCAAATCCAAGAAGCCCAAGTGTGATCCACAGAACGAGGAAGCCCCCAAGAAAAATCACAAGCAAAGAAAACAAAGCAAGGTGATGAGGAGGAGCAGGAAGCAACGGTCCCCGCCGCTGGTGTCAGCAAGAAGAAGACCCTAGAAACCGGCGCTGCAGCCTCGAAGGCTGATCCTAAGCCTAGCAAGCCCAATAAGAAGAAAAGTGATGAGCAGCCCAACTTGCCGAAGCCCAAGCAAACAGCAGCTGATTCCGAGGCCAGGTGAATCATAATGTTTTTGTATAGCGCTACAAAACAAATGGATCTAGAGGCTGATCCCTGCACCATTTCCCAGGACATGCCACCAGAGGCTGCAAAGGCAACCTTTGCTAGACGATACCGCCCCAGAAGAATGCTTGAAAGAGGCTTTCTTCAGGCATGTCTACGCTTACGTTCATCAGCCAAGCAGTCTTGAGGCAGGTCTCTCATGTCGAAGCATTGACCTGAGTTGACCCTAAACCCTACATCCTAAACCCTATCAGTTCCTCTTGCTTGCAGGCAGGTTACTGGACATTCGCGATGGAGTTTTTCGGCGACTTCGAGGTGACAAGTAAGTAAGAGTGTCAAGATGCTTGCTAACAAGGCCGCGCAGCATTTCATGACTCTTGAGACTACCCAGAGATTCTCGGTTTCGATACACACCAAAACTATTTTTGTTTAGTTCCCTCGGGTTAAGAGTCTCTTCGTTTAAGGTTTCATTAGGGGTGAGGGGTCAGGCATTCATTGTCCACAAAGGCTCTCTGATCAATGGAGCCGGATGAAGAAACTCAGGGAGACGATGTTGACTGACATTATTTAGAAGGGGGAAATCCCCATTCACGGGTTTCGACAGTCTTGCTGGGGAGTGTAGTTGGCAAGAACATTCAAGCCCGCAAGAATAGAATTCCAGCCAGACTTTGCCAAGCCACGTACATGTGCCAGCGAGGCTGCTTGAGAAGGTGCAGTGTCAGTGTAGAACCCGGCGGCGCCACTGGGAACGGGGCAGCCATGCCTGCACACAGCATGGCAAGATAGGATTCTGCAAAAGAATTGAAAAGTTTCGTTCCAAAGGCAATTGCGAGTACTTATTATTACTGGCCATTAATGCTGCTTCTCACACGTACCCACACCCAGAAGTTCGACGCCGTTTCTGCGGGCGGGTCTACACGTCTATGCCAAGCATCGTGTGATCACGGGGAACAGCCTGCCTGACATGTCTTTAAAAGCTTGCGCTCGTTCTCTGAAGTGCAACCAGCGTGTCAAAACTCCAGTGGCCACTTCAGCCTGAATGGTTGATTGATAGATTCATGCTAACAGACATCTAGGCAGCAATTGTTCCACATAAAGACAATCCAGAATGGATGCGGCCCCGCAGCTTGATGGATGGTTTGGTATCGGTAGCAGATTCCAGACCGTGCTTCAGCGGCTCATGTGGCTGAAAGCACCACGAGTCTTGTGGCTGCACTAGCTGTGGATGTTCTTCCCTACTTTTTCTCAATCATCCCCATTTGAGCCCGCCCAGGAGCTTGTCTACTTGGTGATAATGATCGCCTTCATGGATGAGACGATTATCAAGAAGTGCGATTACTATCAGGTGCTTGATTGCTTCGCAGGTGCTGCCAGATTGGCCAGGTTGGCTGTTGGGCTTGGCTTCGCGACTGCAGCCTTGGACAAAGAGTATTCAGGCAGTCATGACGCCTTCAACATGAATACGAGTGCTGGTTTTGTGCCACTTGTTGAGAAAGTTTAGAGTCCTGCAACGTGCCCGGGTTTGATTTTGTAAGCTGTCATCTGGTCTAGGGAGCCATCTGCTGAAATACCGTACGACAGTCCTCCAGTACCTCAAAATCTGGCCCCAGCAAACCACCCTTTCATGGCTGTGGTGTTGCAAAGCCGACCGGATGATCTGTTGGCAATGATGGGAATTCCTTGCAGTACCTTCGTAAGGGTGTCGCAAGGCTCCACCCACCGCTGCCCCTTCTATCCCATGGGAAGCCCCTTATCAATGACGGTCTACCTGGCTAGCAAGCTTACTTCCAGGCTAGGGTGTGGAAATCTAGATGTCAACATTGTTGCGTAGATCCTGAATTCACCGCAACCCCCACAGTGCCCAAAATAGACTTATCAAACCTACCCTTAATAGGATATGTTTTGCCGTGATTTCTCGTGCTTATTGGCCTCCCAGGCGCATGGCCTTGATAATGGTCATCCTGGCTGTCGGTGGCGTTCCAGCCGTCTTCAAGCATCCTCACTGGCCACATTGCTTTCAGACATCTGAATGATTTGTTAAGAAGAGTTGGCTTTCCGGCTTCTAGGCTTGATTGTGCACAACGGGCCCCGTAGTATTAGCTTGTTTCTGAAGTTCTGCAACACTCAGATCTTTCGCCAACAGCTATGGATGAGACATTATGGAAATGAATGCTATAAACCAACGTTGTTGTGGAGCACGTCGGTTGCTGTGGGGCTCTGTGGGCTTGGCAAGTTGACGAGGACAAAATCTGGAACTCACAAAAGGGCTGCTGAGACCTACGTACATTGATCGTCGTGGCCGAAAGCGCTTTAAGGGTGGATCGAACTTGAAGAAAACTCAGTTGCTGGTTCACACATAAGAATTTGGAATCTTCTTGTGTTGCACCCATGAAAGTCTTGATGAGGTCTAAAGTTCGTGCGCAGCCTAGGTTGTACCCTGTACGATTTGCAGCTCAGATTCTGAAGCTCCGACTCAAGCTCCTCCTCAAGAAGCCTCGCATTGGCAAGGCCAACTTGAATATCGGATCCAGCCCCAAACACTTGAACCCCAAAGGCTTTAAACGCTTGCGCGCAAGATCATGGTAGGTCTGGAATGACTACTTTCCAAGGATTTCCACTAAAGCTTCGCCAAGGCCTAAAGCCCAGGAACCATAACCTCATTTCAATTTGCGGCCAGGCCCCATATGAAGCTCCCGGCTTGCGGAAGCTGCTCTTGGATGTCAAGAATGCCACGGTTCCAGAACGCTGTCCTTTCTTAGAGGCTGAATTGCGGTCTCCTTTTGAGTCCATTAGAGGCAGCAAGCGTTTGAACATGCCAAGCAGCCTGAAAGCCTTGCTTGAGCTGCCTGACTAGGTCAATAGGTGTCCTACCTCTCCTTGGTATTCCCTGTAGAAGGACTCCAAAGCGGTGCGAAGTCTTTCAGGTGTTTGACCAAGGCAGCTGGGCGATGCCAAATTGAATGCGAATTGCTGATTAATTCAGGACTTTCGTGATTTTCCTCGCAAATTTCCACGAAGAAAGCCTTCAGAGGCGTTTTATGCAAAAAAGCTCGGGCGTAACTTCCCGATACTCGGGCCTAAGTTCCCGATATTCGGGCGTAATTCCCCGTAACCCTCTCCTGACAATATTTTCTTGGCTGGGGTGTCCTGTTGCCATGACCTCTGTTTCGACTGTTTGGCTGGCTCGTATGGCTCTGCAAGGTTTTTGTGTGTCTGCCTTTGCGCTTTGGCGTAATGGAGGGGGTTTCCAAGCTCTTCAGCAGCTCAACACTTGCTGAAGGCCTTGCCTTAGTGGCAGGGCTTGCCGACATGGAGGATCTTCACCGCGTCGACCCTGAACTCGAGTCAACGCAGGCGTTGAAATCAGAAATAGACGTCACAGCGGGCAGCCTGGCTGACGCTATGTGGGATGACGCGGCGGACGATGACCGGTTTATCCTGCACGCGCAGGCATGGTTGGGGGCAGTAACTCAAGTCTCTTGGTTCATCAACTGTGTCCGCTTGTAGTCTTTGCTAGGGGGCAGAGCTTGGCGGTGAAGGCCTCAAGTCCCCAGAAGCGTGCAAGCACAGCCCCGGCGGAAGCAGACCCAGCCTCAACTCCCCAGCACGCAAGCACAGCCCCGGCGGAAGCACTTGTGGCCCCAAGTCCCCAGAAAAATACATTCGACAGCCAACCTGCGCATCCTGGCCCATCCTCTGTTGGGCACGCACCAGCTACCCCAAGAACACCAGCCCCAAGCCATGATGATGAACATAACGATGATGATGATGCTGAGTTTGCACCAGCTTGTCTGCCTCGCCCCGTCCCAAGTCCTGCAGCCATCGCCCAGCGAATTCGGAGAGCAGATGGCAGGATCCCCTTGCCAGAGAGCTCGCAAGAGCAGCGGCTAGACATTAAGGGCGGGGGAAGACAAGCGCTAAGCGCAACTTCAACATTGACCGGCTGCTATGTGCAACATTGATTTTGCATGCCCCCACATTAGAGCGTCTCAAATCTTATCCTGAACCCTGGCTTAGGGCTTTGGGTTTAAGGTTTAAGGTTTGGGATAAAAGGTTTGGGGTTTACTCCCCACCCTTTCCCTGAACAGGACGTATTCATCCGGCGAACAACAAAGATCCATGAATCTGGATTGAAGGCGAGTTCATGACTGTGCAGGACATGAGAGATGAAAAGTTCCCGGAGCGCCTTGCCTGAATTGCCTGTATGTTTCCTGCAAGAATTGTTTGCATTGGGCTTCCCAAGGATGAAGATCAATGGAACACGGGCGTATTGCGGCAAACGTCCAGACTTGGCGCGGCTAGGATCTTGGTCGCCCATCCCCAGTTCACTGATAACACTACTGATGAATCTGCAATTGCCAAGGATGTCAAAGTACGGGCTCGGCGAAGTGTATTGGGAAGACAAGAAGATCAAAGGCTTGACGCGGCTACTTGGCCGGATAAATGACCCTGCACCCTGCCTATGCTGCTTCTAGGTATCCTGAGCTACCCTCCCAGAATCCCTAAGAGTCCCACCAGAGCATGTTAAAGGACGAGACGCCATTTGATGATGGCAAATTTGAGGATTGGGGCCTGCTGAAGCAGGGTGGTCTTTTGTCATTGAATAGCAACATCCTTACTGTAGTGGGTTTATTTCCCAAAGCCCCTAATTATTACCCCAAATCCTTAAACGCCCTTGCAGTTGTTTGTCTTGTCCTGGAATACCCCATGCCAAGATTCCTTGGTCCCTGCCGCGGAAGCTGACCCGGAAGTCGAGGCGCAGGTCCATGACACCGTGCAGGATCCTGAGGCCGAGAAGACACTCAAGACTGGGTGGCCAGAGATTGAGAAGGATGCTGCGCCATCAGCGCTCTTGGTTCCGGCTGGGAGATGCTTGCAACGGCATGCTAAGAAAGTTGATGATCTTCTGAAGCGCTTCCAAACATTGGAGAACCCGACAGAGCTGCAGACTCAGCCTGAACCTTAATCCAACCTTGACTGGGTGATGCTGTCTTCTAAGGCAGATGATAAAGGGAATAAAGTAATTGAATGCTTCAGGATGGCTGGGCGATTGCAGAGCTTGGTCACAGAGATGAACTCATTGGCTGATGATTTAACGGCTTTGCATGCAGATGGTGCGTTGAATGGATTCAAGCGGAAGCTGCTTGTCATAAAACTTAAACCCTAAACCCTAAACCTTAAACCCTAAATCCTAAACCCTAAATCCTAAACCCTAAATCCTAAAGCCTAAATCCTAAACCCTAAGCCCTAAATCGTAAACCCAAGCTAGAATTGGGGGCAATGAGGTTTTTCCCATAGATCTAAGGAATGAGAGCGAGATTCAGAAGAAGCTCGAGGATGGCCGCGAGATGCTGCCTGACTGCTGTTGGAAAGAAAGCCAATCTGAAGTTGTTAATTTCTAGACTGCTTTCACCCGAGGGTGACCAACAGCATGCTTCTGACGGAGCGTGCTCGGTGCTTTACTCAGCATACGTTGTGGAAGCCAGACGTTAAAGCCCTTTCCAATCCTGAAATCTGCTGAAGCACAAACGCTGAATCCCTTCACAGAGGTCGCATGCTCCTGCGGCCATCAAGGTCGACAAGCCTGACAGCCAGAAGCCTAAGGGTAAGGCACGCAAGGCGCCGCCAAAGGCGGAAACGCCGTCAAGCGCCAAGAGGCAGCGCGCGCGCAAGTAATGTAGGGTCAATTCCAATTCGATGATCCATGCTCCAGTTGTGCTAGCAACAGAGTGTGCATGCGTGGGATTCTGCCAGCGTGAGGAAAAGGAAGCCAGGATGCACATTGACCTAAAGCAGCCCATCCCCAATTTGTTTAGTATGGTTCATGGTAGTTCCTGAATGTGGCCAGGCTGCCAGCATGATCGGCATGATGACCAGTACGATGAAGAAAGGCTGCTAGACAGCTTGGCGGAGAACCTGGGTGACAGCGTGGCTTGCTCAGGTTCAGGGTTCAAGATGTTGAGGTTTGGGCATGATGGATTGGGCAAATCAATTTGTATAATTTCAGCCCCCCTATCATTAAAAGTCCCAGGGGATAAGTCGACACAATTACAGGCTATTGGGCGGATTCCCTATTTGGAGAAGATATCGAATTCCCATTGACGCACAAGAGGCGAATTGAGTTTCAGGTGCTTTTAGGTGATACAGAGCTTGGGGGGCTTAGGGTTTAGGATTCAAAGGTTTAGAGGTTTACGGGTTTAGGCCCAACAGCTTCGATCATCGAATTCTTGAAAACCCAATCTACGGCTTGTAAGAAGAGAAGACAATGTGGAATCCTGTATAATATATTGGGAAGAAACAGCCATCCTTGCCATTCTAGACCCCTGGGTTACTTGATTAGAGCCATAGGCTTCGTCATTTCCATGTTCAATTTTTGATTGAAACAGTACTGGGTCTAAAACTCTATCGATGCATGAGCTACAGAAGTATAGCTTAGAATCAGGGCGCTCTTGGGGAAGGGAAGGGTTTATGCGTTTCAGTTTAGGGTTTAGAGGGTTTAGGGGGTTCAGACGGTTTAGAGGGTTGGGGTTTAGAGTGCTTGGGGGCTTTACGGTGTAGATCTTTTGCAGGTCACTTGACGTGACTTTGAAGAATGCGGCTAGACTTACTCGGGCCCATGGTAGCTTTGCTCTGTGGTGCAAGGCTGAAAAGAAGCACCCGTCACTGAGGAGTTTTCAAAGCAGTTCTTGAACATGAAGACTTTTCAGAGTGCACCATGGAGCAATAGTAAAGGGGCCGACACCGGTTTGCTGCTGCGGTGGTTGGAGTAGTTTCTTACTCTGACTCCGAGGGATCCTCCTCCAGATTCTGAGGTCCCTTCTCCAAAAGATGCAGCAAATCTGTCGTGCCTACAACTCCATGTTTAAGAACATCTATTCCCACAACCTTTGGATGCATCGCGCATGTGCGCGTCGTTTGTACTGTGACTTGATGCGAGTACTACGAGGATACCAGTTGCTAGGCAGTTTGTGTCTGAGTTTCAGATACAGAGCCTTCCTGCAGAAACCCAAAAATCACGGACTAGCTCACATTGCCCTCAACATCCACCGACGGTTGGTCTCGGGAGCACCCTACATACTTAACGTAGAAGGCTTTTCATGTGAGCAAGATGAAGATTATATTGGCCGAATCTCCTGTTTGTCACGCAAAGTGGATGTAAGAACCCAGGGCATGCGAATCTTTAACCGCTTGTTCCTCAAATTTTCGATGGTGAGGAAGCGAAAATACTCCCCTCAGCAAGCTTGAGGACTAAAAACAAATCTTGCCAGTGCCAGCGGACTGAAACTCCAAGGCCCAACCCTTTATGATGCCCTGAGCCCTTCACTTCAGTCGCTCAAGACTGCCCCTGCCTCCGTGAGATCTCGGTCAGTCGCCATGAGGCATGCTGGAAAATTTCCACAGGTGGCTTAGGGTTTATGGGTTTAGGGGTAGAGGGTTTCAGCGCTTAGGGTTTAGGGCCGTGCTGGAAAATTTCCACAGCTGGCTTGGGGTTTAGGGGTGTAGGGGTAGAGGGTTTCAGCGTTTAGGGTTTAGGGCCGTGCTGGAAAATTTCCACAGCTGGCTTAGGGTTTAGGGGTGTAGGGGTAGAGGGTTTCAGGGTTTAGGGCTTAGGGCCATGTTGCATAGTTGTCTTGATCTTTCAAATGATCCTTACGCAGGCATAACTTCATTAGAGCCAAGCATGTCTTCAAGCTGTGGTTGCGAAGGAGGTCCCAGGCCATTGGAAAAGTTACCAGCATAGTACTAAGGGTCAACACAAGATCCCAGGAGTAACGAAGCGTTTGGATAGAGTATGGTTTAAGGTTTTAGGTTCTGGGTGCTAGGGTTTAGGGTTTAGAGTGTAGGGTTCAGGGTGTGGGGTTTAGATGGCAATACCAGCATCAACAATCATCTACTCTTGGCCTCTTAGGCTGAGTTGGATTTGGCCTTCAGGCTGGAATTCTTTTGCTCGGGCTTATATTCCAATTTCGGGCTTCTTTATGGCCTGAATGGCCTCGGGCTGAAATAATAGCCTGGAGGTGGATGCAGGTATATACACATATATGTATGTACAGTAGGTGAGGGAGAGGAGGGCAGGAGAGGGTTGAGGCGTAGACGTAGAAGGGGCTGGGAAAGCGGGTGATAACGAGGAGAGCCTGATACGAATGCTAGGCCCCTGAAGACAGTCCGGCATGGTTTAAGCCCATCTGCCCCAACAGTAAACTATCACATCGAAGCAGGGGCAAGGTGGCCAGTAAGCCGCCAAAGCCAAGCAGAGGTAATGGAGCACCAACACAATGGACAAGACAAAGGCCACGTGGAGCCACTTAGGGTGGAAAGACGTGGCAAGTGAAAAGTAATAAATGCTACTAAAGGATGACCCACGGCCAATATGGCACAAACCCGCACACCAAGATTGGGCAAGGTCACGCGTACAGGAATGCCAGCCAGAGGCATGGGCCACAGCAACATGTGCGTACATAGGAGCGCACCAAGCCAGCGGAGCACACAAGACACCAAACACCAGGATCACGAAGAAGTGAGCGAGAAAATGGCAAAGACTGAGCGAAAACATCTTGGCGGAAAGCCTTACATTCCTTCGCCTCGCGGTTCCAAGGCGCTACGCGAGAGTGCATGCTGAGGCTTAGCTTGCACTTACATCGCCATCCTCATCGGGTTCCCTCAAAATTGAACGAGTGAGTGTAATGAACTCTTAGGGAGATAAGGTCCATCACCGTCATGAGGCAGGGTTGGGCAGCCAACCCTCTCAGCCTCGTGGGGGATAACGAAGTGCGTTGTAAGCCTCAAGCCGCACACTGTACAGTTAGCTTGGCAACAAGTATCTTGCCAGGCATGCCAGTCATGTGTCGTACCAAAATGCGCTAGAAACTCCATTTAGTGGGCACTTTCGGTCCCAGGACCTTAGCATGCTTGGCCCGTTAGGTTCCAGAAGCTTCTAAAATGCCCTGAACGCGTGGGATGAGATGCTTCTGGATGCATAATGCACGGTGGTCAATCCAAGCAGTGATGTCAGCGTATGTTTTCAAATCCGGCCGCAGGCTTAAGCAGTGTGCGGTCAGCATAATCATTTGATAAAGGCGCCCAGACCAAATCTGGGCCAAACATGCCAAACTTGGTCGGAGTCTCTGTAGAACAAGTTAATCGATATAGTGGCCACTCGGGTTTGGGCGTGGTCTTCTGCAGCGCTACAGCTCGAAACCAGAGAAATGTGGGATCTCACATGCAGCAGATGTTAATGTAGGCTGAAATATCAGCGCTCCTGTCAAGTTTTGTGCTTGCTTCAGCATATACTCTGCGCCCACGGTACCATCGGAATCGACTACTGCAATTAGCACAGGAGTGCACCAATACGGTGCACGACGGCGCACCATGCAAAACATCAGGGAATTGGGCAAGGCCAAAGGCAAAGGCCACACGCGCCAACCATATGAAAATCAGACGCACAGGAAATTCTTCAAGAGTGATGATGGACCTTGCACCAAGGGGCGCATCCATGAAAGGACTGGGCGGCGTCCCAATAACACACCGCACGCAAGGGCTTTAACCAAGAAGCTGCTCAGACAAAAAAACAGCCACGAAAAAAGCGCACAAAGAAACAAAATAAAAGAAGAAAAGATGAGAAAAGGCACTGTCACCCCTGCGGATTGGATGGGGAGCGCATGGGGGCGGGCGAGGGGCGCTCCTCAGAGGTGAAGACCCCCTCAGTGCCGCCTCCAGGGCTGCACCAAGAATATTGCCCAGCTGCTGCGTGGGGTAGCTGCAGAGCCCAGGCATACGTCACGCTTGGATTTTCAAGCAGCAACACAGGACACAATAGGTATATCTCCACACTTGCGGTCTCTCAAATGCAGGGGCGGTTTTCAGATATGTCTCTGCTTGAATCTCCTCCCCGCACCACCGAGTTCTTTCAAGGGCAAAGAGGGAGATGGTTGTAATACGCACATGAGGACATATTGCGCTCCAGGGTCAGAGTCGCCAACGGCAAAAGTTTGAGGTTTCCAACCCCCACGACACTCGAGGGCCCTACATGGTCATGGCTCGCCGCTGCTTGTGTCTGGTGGAGGGCAACACAAGCGCCAAAAGACATGCGAAACTGCTGCCTGTGAAATTTGAAATGAGCGGGCCTGAAATCATCATGTTGATGAGCCCTTGGACTTGAGGCGTCTTGAGCTGATGGCTTGAACTTGAAAAAAGTCTCAAACCTCGGACCCGTGGTGCAAACCTCAACAAGCTTGAGACTTATGAATACACTGCTTCAGAAAGCGTACGACCAAATGCCTCTCCCAAATTTCTGGAAACATTGTGAAAATTCATTCCAAGGAAGTGGAGCAAGACTCTGCAACAAACCAAATCCTTTCCAAAAAGTAGCAGGAAAAAAGAGCAGCAATCATAGCAGTAGCTGTCTGACTATTGCAGCTGATCATTTGTTTGGGGGTACCATGCGGCTTTAGGCTGCTCAACGATCATTAAGGCCTTAATCCGACAACATGGCGCCGTTTGACTGAAACTTTGTTGCTTTGCTCGGCTTCAGCCTGCGTCTCTCAACAAAGACCGAACCAAATCAAGCGAAGCACGTGAAGCACCCAACCATCCAAGCATGCAAGCATTTAGTGAAGGCATCCGCAACAGCATGGAAGGAATGGGTCCTTGTCATCTGCAAAGGCATGGGCAGATCGTCCCACAAAGGTGGCGACATCTGTGCAGCTTGGAAATGTTATGGACCTCAGTTCTGAGCAGGAGTTCGGCCCTCGTCTGCTTTAGCTCTTATCCTCTGGCCAGCATGCACCATGTCATGCACCAATGCTAACGGGGTGAACTCCAGCGCACGTGGCATAAGTCTTTGAAGGCGGAAACTCTACTGCAAGACTGATCCAATCGTAACTTAGTTTTGCAGCTGCCCCCTCCTTAGTACAACAGCTGAGACGATGGCGCGAAGCTGCACCCTCGAGCATGGGCGACAATGCCCTGACAGTAAATTGAGCGATCTTTTTTTCGTCCGGATGCGGAAATAAGGCAGGATGGTCTCTGGCAATCTCAAAGCATGCCCTTCCTATGCCCTTCGCCGCCGGCCTTTGTTGCCCCCTGCCTTTGTAGCCAGTACGAGAGGGCATTGGCCACAAAGCAAACTTTTACCTACCTTTGACACTGCCAGCAGCTAAAACCTACAAGTCTTTCACATTTTTTGAGCAGCACCTGACTTGTCTTGAAAAAGGTCTGGGGCACAGGCTTCGAGAAAAAACGCATCAGTTCTGCTTCTCCAACGTCAATCGACAAGCCAGATAACACAACCTGGCAGAAGATGTCTCTGCAGGCTGCAAGTGGATGCAACATCTTGCAACCGCAACCACAACCTTGCTGGAGAAGGCGTGCAGGTCTAAATTGAGAGGTGCAGGCTGAGGTCTTCCATCGCCTTGAGTTTCACTCGAGCTCAAAGGCTCTCAGAGAAGCCTCCTCTTGGGCCACGAGTCCCGAACCCAGAGCGGGTCTCGGCAGGTGAAGTCTGCAGCAGCCCAGCACAGACCCTGCAGGCCGGTCTGTGTGGGACAGCCTTGGACATGTTACGCAACTTGCCAGAGTCTGGTACAAGTACTGCATTGTGGCATATTATGGCATATTATGGCATCATGGGCTGAATGCGTGCTCTGACTGCCCAAGACTACATCACTTCAATGTAAGCCTGCCACATGACGAGCTTTGCCTGTCTTCGATCCCAGAGAGTTGCTGGGCTCTTGTGCAGTGGCCGAGCCTCTGGGAGGTAGCCAATTTCTGACGCCTGGCAATCATGTCTGTTTAACTTGAGCTTGTACACGGGCAGTCAAAAAAAGAGTGTTTGATTGATCTGCTGTTAAGCTTCAACACCCTTAAGTGCTTGCGCAGCACTTGTTTCTTCTAAACTGGCTCATTGGCTTGGATTCCAAAGGCAGGGGCATGCCAGACACGACAACTGGCATGCTCAAAAAAAATACTTCGACACGATGCCGTACCGGGTACCGTCTTGCTTGCTGGGATTTGCTGGAGCTGCTCTGTTTAGCAGCGGGTGCCAAACAGCAGATCTGCCCGACAGTTCTGCCTACCCCATTCTTCCCCATACCATCTGTCTGCTACTGCATCTAGACGATTGCAACTCTCCATCACATCCCTCATCTGCTGGCTAGGCTAGACAGCCACATCCCCTGCTTTGCCAAGTTTTGCCATGTATGAGCACATCATAGCACGGCACTATAGAGTGTTGAACGATGTAGAATGTAGAACGCATCTGAGTCTGGGGAAGCTCACCAGGGGACAAGAATTAGCTTGGGGATGCTTGCGGGGAATCTAAGCAGGAAGAAAACTGGGGGGTATGGGGAGATTGGGGCTGAAAACCTCACAAGCTACCTGCAAGTTCAAAAGGTGACAGCTTCAACTAATGTGTGCGCGCTTGTAAGGGAGACATAGCGGAGCCTGCCCTCCGTTCGTGCAGTCAACTTTGCAGGACATGCGAGGCCAGTCTACATGCAACAGCATTACAAGGCATTGCCCCAACCAGACTGCCTTAGGCAGGCAGAAACTGACTCTGTCGCCGGGCTGAAACCGAACTTGGCCGCAATTCGACTGTAAAAGCAGCACCTGTTCGAGCGCATTCCTTGTGAGCAGCGTGAGCCGTGCTAAGCCCTTCTGGTCTTGCCTCGCCGGTGCCGCCAAGGTTACGTGCGACTTCTGCGCAAACAGCAGTGCCGGGCTTCCTGGCAGGGAGCTTCGTTGTGCTGCGTTGACACAGTTCGCGGATTGCACATGTCAAAAGCCATTCCGAGATATTGACCATGGGCTTTCCGGCGACTCGTTGATCCACCTCAGCTACGATTTCTTGACACCGTACAAACTACATGTGCCTTCTATGACTTTGTCAAAGTGGAACAAGCCGGGATGTCGGCTCCGGAGCTCGCACCACGGTCCCGCTATACTTCTGCATGCGCCGCACCTTCCATGATTCTGGTATCAAGAGCAGCAAGCACAACATCCTGCTACAAGATGCTACAAATGCTCTGGCATTGTCTGGTAGCTGAGGAAGTGCATTGGAAATGTCCAGCCTTCACGGCCTGAGGAAAGCCTTCAACGCTGAGCTTTACCATAAACTGCACAAGATCCTGGGCACAGCATAAGCGCACAGCGCAATGCTTACTGCTAAGCCGCTAAAGGTTGATGGTACCCTGGCCAGGGGCGCTCCTCCTCTGCAAGTCTTGGCAGGGAAGCTGACTTCTCCTTGTCGCAGACGTTGCAGCGCACCATGCCCGAGATTTTCTTTTAACTGGCGTTTCTTTCTGAATTTTAGAAGGCGTGTAGCGATTTCAGGCTTGTTTCACCGTCACTTTTAGTTGGAAGCCACGATGCCAGCAGTTGACTCTCTCAGTTGTAACCGCGGTGCCAGCAGTTCAAACTAGTTGGAAGCAAGATGCCTGCACATGGTCCAGCATGACTTCGTCATGCAAGCTCAGCAGATGTTCACAGGTATTACGGTATTCTGCAAAATTCGACATTTCAGGATTGTCTTTTAGATAGAATCGTGTGGAGCACAAGGTTGCGACTGGAAACAGCGCGGATGACCAGCAGTTGAGATCTGAAGCATCGCAGACCACACAGAAACCCCGGAATTTGGCAGCACCGTAGCCATAGTGAAAACATGCTAGGCAAGGGGGATCGCAAGCAGCACAACTTGCGAAAGCAAAAACACTGTGCAAGCGCAACAGCGGTCACCTTGGCAATTTCAAACATCCAATCAACAAGGAAACGCGCACTGGAAATCTCTAAGGATGATACCTACCAGCACAACCCAAACTGTGGAGTTTGCCTGAAGCTTGGCCCGCCTTCTCAGGAACAGCTGCCATACTCTCGGCTAGTTTGTCAACCACCTCAGCCCCGCTTGTCGTCAGTGATGACTACGGCTTGGAACCACCTCGCTAATGATTTCCGTGACTCAGAGAGCAGTGTTGAGAAAGGCTGTCGATGCCAGAGCCATTGTTGCAAGTCCCTTGCCCGAACCCAGTCTGAACCATTCCATTCCATCAACCCATGTAGAGTAGGATGAGGGCACCGCAGATTGAGGATCTTCACCGGCTTCTAGCCAGATATCTGCCGCAGCCATTTGCGCCTGCTGTCAGCAGCTCTTTCAAAGGATTAGAACATGCCCAGTTTTCTCGCTTCTTTTTCCATCATGTAAGCTTTCGCAACTTGGCCCACCTGTACCTTTGGCTGATCTGCACATACACCCTCCAGACTTGTGTGGGTTGTCTGCTCCAGAAAGTCAGGTCAAAGCACTGTTAGCACGACTAGCTAGAGATGACTAATTTTAACAGGTCCGCGTGAAGGCTGAGAAAAGTAGCGAAAAGCACATAGGTCGGAGCATTCGCTGCTCTGTGAAACGTTGTGAAACTAACACTTCTCGCTATTGAAAATCGAATGAAGAAGTTTGTCTTGACATGTCGTCTTCACCTGATGGAGCACAATTGCTTTTCTTGCTCCAGATTCACACTTGCTGGTCCGTTCCGAAACGCCTGGATGGCGTATGCGCCATCCACAAGTACACGTCCGCAGCTTTTGGGACTATAAGAGTGACTAGCCAAAAACAACATACGTAAACGCCCAACCTCCGATATGAATCACGTTTGTTGCATCTCAGCGGCTAGCATCTTGCTCCGGCAGGGCAAGCGCCTAGTGATTCCACACTCCCATCAAACGTGTTATGAGACTGACCTGAAGAGATGCTAAGATGGACACCTCGGTGTACGTTGCCGGACGATGCACGCGCTTAACAGGAAAACCACCTTCTAAAGCAGTCAACCAAGACTTCACCTGCAGGGCCAAGGCTTCCCATCTGCCATGGAAAAATGAACCTAACATGTGTTGGAAGCGATATGTCATGGCCGTCCATGATCTCAAGCACCTGCCTCAGCCTGTGATGTGTGCCGCACATAAAGATCGAATTCGCCAAAATGCCTGCCAGGGTTGGGCTCCCTTCATGTCGCTGACTGTTGCTGGGGCATGCTGGGGCATTTCGTGAACAATATTTTCTCCTGTTCGCCATGCGGAATCCGAAGACTGTGTGCGGGCCACAGAGCAGGATCCCTGTACAATTTCGAGAAACTTGGAGAATGCGTGTACAAAGGCGTCTTTAAGCAGTTCCCCCCATCTTCCGCTTCCCCGCCTTATAACCCCCCCCATTATTGCCCATACGCATCGTCCTTCCCCTGGCTTTGTCCCCCTTTTATTGAATCGAATGGAAAAATGCTATGGTCGAGGAGGGTTTGCGAATGATGATCTCCCCTAAACAAGCCTTAGGAACTGATCCCAACATCATGTGCCCCTGCATTTCACTGCCTCTCCAAAACTTTCATCACCTCCATTACATCAGGTCGGCTATGCACAATCTTTACATCGCACCTCATGTGCCACGACAAATTCCCGTTACATCCCACTTACCACTGTTCTATCGAGTTATTGCACCGGTTTCTTTTTGCATTTTGCCATCCTTGGCTCCAAATTTCCCGTTCACTTCGTCAGATTAACCACGCAGCTTCAACACCCCATAGAACTTGACACTCGCTGACTCAGGGTTTCGCGAATTGCACGGGTCGGTATGATTCTGTTTCCCAAGTCTCCCCCAAGGGCTTTGCCTCGGGCTCTCCTGGCTGCTTGCTGAATTCCCTTCTCTCTACTCCGTTAAAGCCTGTCATCGCTGCACCAAGTGTATATCTGACTAGATTGAAATTGTTCTGTACATTGCGCCTGTACCCCGTACGTGCTTCCCTGTCTTGCGTTTCTGCCAAAGGCCACGGGGTTTGTTTAACGGCGCCTTCGGCTGGCTGCCTCGCCAGCCTTGGGTTGCAAACCGCTTGGTTGGCTTGGCGAGCAGGCTCACGCGGATCTTGACCAAACGTAGCTGGAACTGAAGGCAGCGCCCAGCACGGAGCAGACGTCTGCAATTGCGTTTCGCCATGGTAGCGGGGCAACGAAATGATCCAACTGCACGAGTTCTCCGGCAGGCCTCCTGTGACTCGCCTGTACTCCGGCCTGTTTTCTATCCACGCTTGAGCGACATAAATATCTTGCTGCAAGATCAACCCTGAAAATGCGCACGTGGTTTAATTCACCTTCCCCCTCTGCTGCGAGCTCTGCTTCCTCCACCATGGACCTCTCCCAGTGAATGTGTGGACCCACTGCGCCGGGGATGTTACCTATCTCACTCTGCAACTGTGCACTGAAATGGCTTACCATTGACATCCCCGATCACTATGAATGGTATTGGTTGACTCCTCTTGTTTCGGCGGACCAGATCTGTGAGCTGCTCCCCAAATTCGTCGGTGTCATTTAGCTCCTTCTGACGTTAAGGGCATAAACAAAACAGACTGTAAAGGGGATTTCTCTGCAGTGAGGATCCTGCCGGAAATCACGGCGACGTCAACCACTGTTGGGGTGATAATGCAGCGCTGTAACCAAAGAAACTCCGCTGCCCAACCAGGCACTCTGCTGGTCCGTGAGAAAAAGTCTTCCACTTTGGCACGAGGCCCTCTTGCTGATGCTTTGCAGAGGCCCTTTGCTAAGCATTCATCAGGCCATGCATTCGTGCATTCAGCGTTCTCCCAACCTTGTGCCTCCAGGCATGAGATTGATCACTGCGCCCGTGAGCTGTTTCGTAAACCAAAAAAAGTGCCCCTGTGGATTGGCACGCTGCGAAGGTGTGGCAATGGCATTGCTGAGTCTGTGACTCTCCCGTCATAAAATCTTTCTCCACCCACCCAGCATGGATCTTGAGTCTCTGGACCTCAGCTGCCAGATGACAACCCTGCACTAGGTCTACTGGTATTGTGGGCCAAAGTGGAGGCGGAACGCAAGCTTGGCTGGGGCCATGTTGTTGTGGAGGGCTCCTGTGATCGCCTCTTTTCCAACGATTGTGGGCTGGATGGCCCACTCTGCCGAAACGGAGGGACAGTTCCCTGTCAACAAGGATTGGTGGCTGTTAACCCGTGCCTCCGCCTGAGACAACTCTCTTCTGGCCCTTTGTTTTTGTTGCTTTTGCAGTTGCAATATGTTGCAATAGAATTGCAATTGCGCCACGCCTGCAGCTGGCTCGCCAAGGCCTTGCGAGATGCTTTCCAGGAGGTTCGGAGCAGCCAGGGTAAGGACACTAGCAGGGGGCAAGCCTGAGCACTCACGACTTCGCAGACATAACTAGCAAACAAAATTACAGTTACTGAGTACAGCGGTTCCCTGCGATCCCTCGTCAAGCAAGTCGGAAAACGGGCGGAAGAAAACTATTTCAACACCTCCGCCTGCCAACTGAAAGGCCACTGCCAATGTGCACCAAACAGCTTCTAACTGTAAGATGGAGCGATGGAAATGATGGAGTGACATGATGAGTGGTAAATTCAAAACTTCCTCAAGAGTTTACCTGACTTGCGCATGAAAAACCAACAGCGCCTGGAACGACTTTGGGGGAAGGCGCGGGCGACTTGCAAAAGCGTTTCGTGTTTAGACTCCCCAGCTATGGCTTGTCTCGGGTGTGCTCTGCAATTTGCAACTAATTTCGCCATGGAGTGACCCTGGCTACAAAAAGGCTGTGGGGTGCATAATATGTAACCAGGCCATGGAACTCGCCTGTCATGCAAAAATTCTTGCAACTTGACGCGCTCAACTCATCAAGTGGCGAGGCGAACAGAGGACGCGGTCACCAATTGCCTGAAAGAACTAGCGGAGCCGGCGTGAACGGGCAACTCCGCACCCAACATGACCAAGAGCTAGCAGACTCCAGAAGGCTGCAAACACAGTGAAGGCGAGCCCGACCTCACAAATGAAGCGCGGAAGGAACCCCAACTGACTCGAAGCGAACCCTACTTCAGCAACGACTTTTCGAGAAAGTGGGAAAGTCTGGAAAGCCAGCAGCCCAAAACTCCCGCTGGTTGCCGTGGTGGACTTTTCTGGTGGCGCGATTCTCACGGGGAACGTGGAAGTAAAGGACAGATCGTGTTTGGGCTTGTACCGTTGCTCGAAGCATGGCGGTGCCAAGCACAGGAAAACGGGCTGTTCAGGACAGGGTTCCAATGTTTTGTCTGGTCGTAAGTGTGAACACGGCTTCAAGCCGCCCCCGCTCAGACCAGCGCCCACCACCCAGGAGCGGAGGGAACAGCCCGCAACCTCAGGCGGCTGCGGCTGAGCACGCCCAAGACAGCGCGGCATGTGGCTTGAGCCAAAACGGCTAGGGTAACACTTTTTCTCTCGCTCCCTAGCTCTCTTCAGCGCAAGGAAACCAAGCCGGCGGAGAGGCTTCTGCTCATAAGGGTGGCTCATTTTTTTCTCTAGGTATGGCTTACCACCTTGTGGGGGGGGGGCACGCTAATCCTTGCAACCGTCGGCAATTTTGACACGCAAGGCAAAAAAGATGCGAAAGCGCAAAACGATGATGGCGACTCCGACCCGCCTGGTCCCTGTGACTGTTGACACTTTTGACACGCAAAAGAGATGTGCAAGCTCCGAAACGATGACAAATATGAGGATGGTGACCCCGACCCCGACCAGCCTGATTCCTGTGACTGTTGACATGTTTGACACGCAAACAAGATGCGCAAGCTCCAAAACGATGACAGATATGAGTGATATGAGGTTGGTGACCCTGGCCCACCTGATCCTTGTGACTGTTGACACGTTTGACATGCAAAGAAGATATGGGCAGATGTGTTTTCTGTCCTAACCCTTAACATTGGCCCTTCCTTTTCTTTACAAATGGAGCCAAGAATGTGGCCAAATGCTGTCATTCACTATATTTGCGCCTTTTTCAGAGCTCGCAATGGTACTATTTGCAATACTTGTAATCTTCCAAGAGTCGCACATGTAGCTGATGTTGCAATATGCATAGCTTCTCAAACATTCCAAATGCAACAGAATTAACCTGTCAGCAGTTCCAACTCTTTCAGAACTCCACACATACAAAAGCATGTCAATGTAGGTGCTTGCAGCTTAAGCAAAGGTGCGGTTGGAGAGAAGCACAATTGTTCTTCTCACTTCTTTTTTTGTTGCTAGCGCCTTTTCGCACTGCAGAGAATCAGATGCGGTTGCAATCAGACGTAAAACGTATTGGCTACGTAAAGATCAACATAAGCTTGGATCAGAGTTGCCAGGCCTTCATTTCCTGAATTAAAGGAAAAAAGCTGCAAGTTACAGCGTTCGTAGTTTTTGAAAACCAGGACTCCAGAGCTTACAGCATCGCATAGCAGGGGATTGGGGTTGGCGCTTCCGTCCAGCTTGCAAAACATGGACGAAGAACAGAACAATTATTTTCTTGTCAAGTATGACAAGATTTCGCAAGTTGGATACAAATGGGAATACGAAACTTCTTGCACACCCGGCTTTGTCAATCAACGCCTTTGCAGTACAAAATGGTGCGGGGGGGTTGGGGGGGGGCGCAACCAGCCCTCCCTTCTGCAAACATGGACAAAGATCAGAACACGACCGACGCTTCTTACACGCTTTGATAGGTTGTATTACAGAATAGCAGGGGGCTTCGGGGGGCCTGAACCCTTAACCCCATTTGCAAAAACATGCACAAAGATCAGAACACGCTAGCTTCTCGCAACCGCTGATAGGTTGTTTTTGGCATCGTGCTTTCATTACCGAATGGGCGCAGCCTCCCAATTTGCAAAACTTGGACAAAGATCAGAGCGCACTGGGTTCTTGCAACCGTTGATGAAAATATATTCTGCATCGTACTTGGGGTTGGGGGAGCATAGACCCCCCATTAGCAAAACATGGACGAAGATCCGAAAATAGTAGCTTTCTGCACCCCTTTAACAGATTTGTTTTTCGCCATTTATTTGCATTGCAGGATAGCTGCAGCTGCTACTTGCAGTAGGCCAACCCTTCCCAGAGGCGCAAAGACTGGAATGTAAATCATTCGTAGCTTGCCAAGAGCTCCCAATGCTGTAAATTTCAACGTTCGTAGCCTTTCAAGAGCCGCAAAATGTGCGCAACCTTCCAACCGCCGCGAACATTGTAATTTGCAATTGCGCAATTGATCCCCGATCCGCCAACAAGTATCAGCTCTTCTGATTCCTGTTGGCACTTCCCGTCCGCGTGTGTCCCCATGTGATGGGCAATATGTGCAATGCAGCACATACTGCATCCGAATCGCAGCCTGCACCATGACTGGGGGATCTAATCGGATCCACATCTTACACCGGCCGCAGGCCAGCCGCTTGCTGACGCTCCTGGCACAAAAACTTCAGGAAGACCTGCGATCTCTAGTTGAAATCTAGTGACATCCCAATGAAGGAGGTCTGGTACTTGTCGTGTGCTCGTAAGGCCGATTGCGGTCTTCCCTTGTGGGATTTCTCGTGGAAGTCTAATAAAATTCCCATGCACGAGGTCCGGTGCTTGTCTGTTGGGCCACGGGGACCCCTCAAGTACTTCCCTCAGCAGGTCTTCCGGAAGTTTCTGCGCCAGGTGCGCCAGCTGCCTTGCTGCCTACGTAAGATGTGAGATGCGATGACATCCCACAGTCATAGTGCAAGCTGCGATTCGGATACCGCATGTGTTACATTGCACATCACATGGGGACACACGGGGAGGGGAAGTGGCAACAGCTGACACTAACGCAATGGCGCGTTCGAAGCCTTGATATGAAATAAGTGTCTGGCTACCGTGTGATGATGATTATGATGACGCGAATCATTCCTCTGCTTTTGACACATGCCTGCTGCGGCCAGCAGGTTAACATGCCCATAATGTCAAGATTCAAGACGATTGACATTTCATGCAGGCCCCCCACCCCGCAGGCCTTAGCTACGACATCCAAAACACACTGCCGTGCAACATTTTAGGGCCTCACCCCCTTCTCCCCCACCCCCCGGCCCCCGTCAAAGAACAACGGGGCAGTGATTGAAACTTGGGCCAATTCCGAAGCGCTTCGTTTCTGTCATGCTGCCAAAACAAACTGCCCCTGCAAACAGCACGAGCTAAATTCATTCGAATCCGATCGAGGCACTCGTCTGCCAGCGGCCATGCGCACAGCCGCTCCAACAAAGTGACAAGGATCTCACGCAGATCCACAACTGTCCTTGTGCCTGGCAGTGGCAGGACCACAGGAGGCACGCAGCACATGCTTCTAAACCTCCAAATGAGCCGGCTACTGCTCGTGCTTCCAAGGCCTGGAGGCTCACTCTGCGTGTGAGGCAGCACTCGCCTCAGATGGCTCGGAGCTGCTGTCCACGTCACTCACGGCAACTGTCGGCAAGTGTGATGCTGCCGAGAGTCAAGGCTATGAAAACTGTAATGGCGGAGTGCCACTCGCAGTCCTAACACACACACACTCGCTGGGTGCAGCGCAGTGTCTGTAGGCATGGATTCTCACGTATTGCGATAAACTGCGGGCAAGTGTGCAGGCTAAAATGCTTGCTTCTTCCTATGCATGATAGAGTCCTTGAAAGGCAACCACACCTCAGCAGAACTCATGCTCGAAGGTTCAGGCTCAAAGTGGCATCCCCAGAAAGCAAGCTCACACGTACCAGCGGTTCTGGATTAAATACTCGCTGAGAAAGCCAATGAGCTGGCCAGGGCCGGGTGATCAAGTGGCAGTTACCAACGGTCTCAAGCATCTCCGCAATACCTGCACTTATCTGACCATCCGATACTTCAGAATGAAAGGATTATCATGGCTCACAGCTTGCCTTGCAGGTGCTGTCTGCACCAAGATAGCCACTGACACATAATCTCTTCGCTGGAGGCGGTGATATCGAACTGAAGGTAATGGTAGTAGCCTGTGACCCAGTGACTCTGGCTCATTGCCACACGAAAGCTCAATGAAACAGACGTGCGGACTGACAATTACACAATTACGCAGACACAGAGAGAGAGAGAGAGAGAGAGAGCCGCTTGCATAGGTACACATGCTCAGGTGTGGAGTTACCAGGCAAATACCCAGTTTCCTTAAATGGCGAAATGGCACTGGAAACACGCATGAGAATAACTTGAATAGGATGGACATTCAAAAAATGACCGAAAAATGTTCAAAATCAGCACATCCGGCTATGCAGGCTTGAAGGGAGTAGCTTGGCTTGCATGTACGTCAGGGAGCTTGGCGGCTGGGAGCAGGTTGTTGCCCACTGCTTTGGACACTGCGCATCGCGCATGGGCTTTAGTCAGCACAGTCAAGAGAGCTGGAGGACGAGGAAAGACACGGACGACACGCTACAACATCCGGTTGCCTTGCCCCTTGCTGGTTCCTTTTGTCCAACCATCCAAATCGCCACTTGCAAGAGCCGCTGGCAGGAATGATTGGCTCCAACCTTCTCTTGCCGATGAGCCGATGATACATCAGCATCCATGGATGGTTGCCTCGCAGTTCTGCGGGGGAGGCGGATGAATAAGTCCTCGCTCAAGCTGCGTGCTTCGGCATGGGCTCGAGGTGTGGACGAGCCGTACGTGCTGTCATTTGTTGGATGGGGGCCCTTGCACATGACACGGCTTAGGCCGAGTTTACAATAGCTCGGCTTGGATTCAGCAACAAAGGGTTGTGGACACACACCTGTAAACATGTAGTGATTGCACTCTCAACTTGCAATAATGATACCTCGGGTATAAAAACGACACTATAACGTACATGAGAGAGTTGCATGAGCGTGGCCAGATCACAACTAATGGCGAGTAGCAACAGTTGCAGAACAGAAACGAGTGCGAAACCGTGAGGAGCCCAAAGCTATGAAATTCCAAGCCAGGATTCAAAGCCCCCCTGCCTGCAAGCGTCTATGAAGCACTGGGATCATGATTTTGGCCTGGGACACCTGTTGCTTCTTTTCGCGAACACGGTTGCTTTGCATTCTCGAATTTCTGCCCTGTACAGTCAGGACCCTGTTGCATTTCGATGTATTCCATGTCAGGCTGGATTCTCACCATTTGTTCAGACCCTTTTGCCTGCATCCTACAAGCGAATTAACCCCTTTGCTGTATTTGCTGTTCTCATGTTGTTCTTGAGGGGCGGCTGCCTAGTTTGATACTATCAAATGTTGTCGTAGGAAACATGCTGGATGACTTAAAACTTGTTACATAGGAACGAGGACATTGATCAATGGATATAGGGATGGCGAGAGACGGCGGAAGGGTGCCAGAGGGGAGCAAGTGAGGGAGGGACTTTCAGAGCGAGCGGCAAGATGAAGCGTTACCGTCAGAAGAAGCTCTCGTGAAAGCTTAAGAGGTGGACCAGGTTTTGGGAAGTAGCTGTTCAACTTCATGCGTTTGTCCAAACAACTGCTGGCGAGCAGCGTTCAAAGAACTTCGAGACGGAAAAGATCTGTTTCCAATCAGCCTCGCTCTGCTGGATTTTCGTAAATATCCTGAACAGACAGCACGAATCGTCAACATAAATGCGCAGCTGCTCAAACTTCGTGCTCAAGCTTCTTGTCACACCAAGCTCATCCAAGGTCCTGTTTCCTCTTCGAAACTCCTCGCAGCGCTCTCTCTCTCCATCCCTAACAAACTGAACTGATCAGGCAAACGCAAAGCTTCGGAGACGGGACTTTCATGCACAAGTTGAACTGCTAGAACATCGGCTGGGACGAAACCCGCATCTTCAGGCACCTTCATCAAAATGCACGCAAACGCGACAGACAGCACTAAGTCCTTCTGCAACTGCTGCGCAGCGGATGCAGTCAGGTTCGGGTTGGCGCATAGTTTTCTGCCAACGGGAAGCATGACCTGATGTGATCAAAAGCTGCACGGCCGTACCGTGCAACTGCGTATGGGCAACAGCGGCCGAAGCCACAGGAAGAACATGAACAACACACGAGAAGGATAATGGAACGTCAGCCTGTTGCTAACATGATGTTCCCTGCAAGTCCAAACGAGGCTGCAAAGGTATGATTGTGACCTTTTTTTCACATGCATCGCAGTTCCTGACAAGCACGTCCGAAATCAGCGCGAGAAGAGGCGGCAGTATGAGCTAGCTAATCGCAGAGGAAGGCTCCCGAAAGCCAGTATGCCAAAACAGAAAACCCAACTGGATGGGATGTGCAGAGCATGGGGGAAAAGCAGCAGCCCAGAGACCTCTTCAAAATTGGGACTCTATGCCAGTGTTTGCCAGGGTGCCTTCAGTCCGGCATTGCTGCGCTGGACCTGGGCGAACACACCCATGTCGTGTTCAGTGTCGATATGGCTGGGAGTGCGCCTGTCGGTGGATGCGGCCATTCAGCGCAAGTGGAACTCGACAGTCCCACCCTCAGTCGGTCTGCTACAAGGCAGCTCGTTGTTGTTCTTCTATCTGCTTCATACAGGTAGCTGCTCATGATGTCAAAGAAGGCGCCAAGAAGTTTCTCCAGATCTTGGTGCCTCAGCGTTTGAAGACAGCAAATGGGACAGCAACGCTTTCTGTCTCCCTCCCTTCCTCCCTCCCTCCCTCCCTCCAGCTCTTTTTCTTTCTTTCTTTCTTTCGTTCGGGCTATGGAGGAGAGCCTAAGCTCCCCTCCGGGCCTCCATCTCTCTCTCTCTCTCTCTCTCTTCCCTCAAACCCTCCCTCCCTCGCTTCTTCTTCTCCCAGCGCTGAAGGCCTAACGCCCCTTCCAGGTGCGCCGCATTAGTCTGCAGTCAATGGTTTGTACTCCGGAGGTCCGACGCGACGCCAACCCCGACTAGAAACCTCGTAAGCCGCCTCTACTCAAAAAGTAGCGCAACCGAAGTTACTTAGCTCAAGCTTGGCATCGCCTCCTTCTCAACAGAGCTGTGAGACGACTTCTACTCCACTTCTGGCGCCCACCGCTGAGGAGCTAGCAACCAAACTAACCAGGCGCTACTAAGGTGCCTAGCAAAGGACCATGGGCACAGAGTCGGTTACAGTAGGGCGAGATGTGTGGGACATGGCAGCCAAGGTATCATTTCCCTATCCACAAACGAGGGAGGGCTTCTTGTTCTTCTTCTCACTGCTCTACCCTCGCGGTAAAACAGAATGCCTGCAACGCGACGAGCACTGGGCCAGGTCGCGGGTAGCAGTCATAGGCAGGAACGCGCAAACGAGGTCTATAAGGAACTGCAAAAGCCCCGCTGCAGTACATACCAGCTGAAGATATTCCCATAAGTCCCACCTGCTCCTTACGATGCAAAGTCGAGGCAAGGCACAGGCTACTGGTTTTCCGGGACCCCTGCTGTACTGGCAGAAATGGCAGACTGAAAGCACACATCGGGCCCTCACAACAATACAACTCCCTCTAGAACCCCAGCAGCTGGATTCAAGACAGTGCCCGAGCCCGGATGACATGTCGCTTCCGATACCATGCTGGCTCACTTGCAGAAACAGGTCGTACCCTCACAGCATCATCCTGTGTGTTCTTCGGGCTGCCCCAACCCGCTGGGCCTTCCGTTCTTGTCTTTCTTGTTACGAGGTGAGGGCTTTCTTTCTTTCTTTCAGGATATAGGGGAGGCGGATCCCCCCCTGAAATAACTTCACTCCTGTTGCCGTGCTATCAGTCCATGTACAGCTCATGTAACACAGCTGCATGGCATGTTGCTGTTGCCGCTCTCAGGGTTCTAGGGAGTTAGTACTCGAGTACGCGTAGAGAGTAGAAAAGGACAGAGACGCCCGCTCGCCTGTCAACGGTACACTGTAGTGAGGTAGTTCACGCTCGGCCAATCTCACCCCCCCGGGCAGTGGACCGAGCCCAAGCCTCCCGCACTGTCCTGGTCCCACCCAGGAGGCCCAAGGTGCCAAGGTGAGGGAGTTCTTTCTCTCTTTCTGCCCTCTCTGCCGGCTTGCAAAGCCGCGCCTAGCTGCAATGCCATTACCAAGCAGCAAGAAGCATGGTGCATCGAACGTGGTATCATGGTACCTCCCGGTTCTTGCCAAGATGCTGTTCAGTTTGGCAGACGAGTGCGCTGCAGATCGCCCAGCCGGTTCCACCCAAATAGCCAAAGTCATGCCTGCAAGCAGATGCTGCGAATCTTGCTTTTTGATGGTTGAACATGTTGAGCCCAGTAACGCTATCCTCTTCTTACACAACCCTACAAACAGGAAATGAATTAATTGTACTTATACCGGGGACTCTAATACCCCTATTTGAACTACTCCTCAGAAACATCTTTCTCAACCGACTTTCTGCCAGAGAGTTGAGCTTCGCCCAAAGTAGAAGTTTTCTTGATGAACCTTGGGGAACCAACCCTCTTCGGGAATATAGCTTGGGGAGATGGATAGTTTGGCATCTGGTGGATCTTTCGGCAATCCAGGCATGCCGCGACGAGCCAGGATTGGTGAGTAGGATGCGTTACTGTAATAGCCCCGGGAACTGACACGAGCCGAGCATGGATGTTTACTACGCATTCAGATCGGACGTTCCTGTGTGTGATAGCTTTTCCGCGGGCACGTCCACGTCTTCGTCGTCATCGTCGTCGTCGACTTCCTCCTCCTCCTAGTCCTCCTACTACTACTACTACTACTACGACGACGACGACGACGACGACGACGACCTATCGTGTTGTTATTTGACGGTAGGTTATTCTGCAGATTGGGGACGTGAGATCGTAAGTGCACAAGCA
>CAJNIZ010028113.1:83685-106595 GCA_905231905.1 Symbiodinium pilosum
AAACTCTGAAGAGAAACGTTGGAGCTCTCTCGAGAGAGTCACCTGGCCTCATGGAACCCAGCCCGTTACGGCGGGCCCAGGGAGTCTGTTACAGCGCAACCCCAGTTCCTGTTACGGACCTGGGCTTTGTTCCTGTTACACGTCCCTGTTACGCACAATCAGTTCCTGTTACTTCCAATCCTCACGTCAGTTGGGAGGCGCAAGCTAAGGGTCTTCAGGTTCTTTTAGCTCAAGAGCTGGATCCTCTGCATGCAAAGCTTCGTCAGCGGTTGCCTCGAAGCGATTCTGATAAGAAGGCATGGCCATACGTGCACTACTCCCGTTAATCTGATCTGAGACATTTTGTGGGACTTCTGCAAGAAACTTGCGTCCGCCATCAGCAACCTCTTCGGCCACTTGCCTGTCAAGCCGCTCAAAATCCTCAGACATCACGTTATTGAGGAGAACTGCCTTGAGTCTGTCTGCTTGGCATATTAGGCCATACAGGTTTAGCTCAGCCTCGTCATCACTGCCATCAGAACGTATTCGCCTTGAAATGAAACCAGTTGCACTGCCTGGCTATCTTCGGAGCCCTTCACCTGGTCGCAGTCCTGGCTTTGAACGCTTCTTCAGTTTGTAAGCCTTGAGACCAGCCTTCGAATGGCTCGTTGCATATGTTGTTGCTCTCCTGTTTGCAAGGAGTCGCATACGGCCTTCAGCAGCCTGGCCGAGAATAGCGCAGTGTGGCTTCCGAAAAACTCATCCCGATCTTCTGATCATAGTCTCGCTGCAAGGCCTGGGACTACAAATCGCTACAACGTAAAAGCTATCCAGTGAACCGAAACCAGCTTGCAGCAGGACACTGAGACGCTTTGCATTCAAGAGTCCTGTTCGATGCAAAGGATTCACCACTGGGCACTGACCTCTGAGAGCCCAACAACTGAGGAGCTGCACCAGATGCCAAAGCTTGCGTGGCCGCCACATCCTTCACTGCAAAACATGCTGGTGCAGATACCGGCGTGGGCCTGGGCCGCTTGTCCTGGAAGAAGTGGAAGTGAAAGCGCATGAAGACCTCAGGAAAGGGCGTGCTTAATCGTGCTTACGCAAGCCAAACTCCCCTTTCGCGAGGCAGGGGACCAGCTCATCCTCCAAGGAGAGGTGATTTTTGGTACGCAGCTCCCACGCCTGCGATGTTAGGGAAGGAAGTCAATGAGAACAGGTGTCTGATCGCGGCAACTTTTCCTCCTTGAAGGCTCGCCACTTTTGGCTGTATTCGGGCTCGACAATGTGCATGGGTGGTCGTTCAACACATAGTGCACCCTGCAGGTGAGCAAGCTTGATGACAGTCTGCGTGCCAGGAGCGGGAACACCTGAATTCTCAAGCCCTTGTGGACAGAGATGGAGCGTGGCGATGCAGATGCCTGACAAGCTTTGCCAATGTGTCTAGTGCACATTTCTAGCTTGCGTGTCTGGCAACATCAAAAAGAGCATGTTCAGAATCTTCTTCGGCGGCGAATGCTCCAAGCTGGATTCGGAAGATGCCTGCCCCTACCCTTCTCGCAATGATCTCCCAACAAACACTAGTACAGTTATGACAACACGCATCATTGATCAGCATCGACACTGTCGGTGGTATTCAGAATCAAACGAAAGTCTGACCATTGCTGGTAACAAAGCGAACCCGCCGATCCTCTGCGGGGCGGCGACCAACTTGTCCGAGCTGCGACTCGTGTTCTCCCGAAATGCCGCCAGAACCAAGAACTGTACACTATCCACAGTGGGCCAAGTACTCGCGCACCATCTTGAAGCGCGAGGTGCTGGGTGAAATCTGAGGGACTACCCTGCGCCGGACTTTCGGTCCGCCCGGGCAGACAGAGCTCATGCTGCACTAGGGATGGCCCGCGATGGCCCAGCGAGCAAATCAGCGCACAACATGCGTAACTCAATGCGCTTGTATCCAGAGCGATCACGCTTTCACCTGCCTGGTCCCTGGTGCTAAGGCTTACGACAGGCTGAACGGCACCCAGCCCAGGCCCTTGTAAAAAGCCAAGGCAGAAACCATAAGGAACATCATAGAAGGCCAGTCAAACCACGTCATAGTCAACAGCCAAGATTGAAAGTGCGAGAAACTATCCCAAAGAGTTGTCCTGCCCCTCTGCGTGTTTCTGGCATGCGGCATGCACCAAACTGCGCGAAAATCATCCGGCCTCCATTGTCACGCCTCGGGAAGAGCTGCCAAGTAAACGGCCAGTGCCGCCAAATGCGCTGCGGACCTCTGATGCTTATCAACCAGATCATGAATCCATGAACAAGGTGCAATGCATCGGAAAAAAGGGCTAAGCCAGCAGCCAGACCATTTGCCATAGCTGTGCTCACAAGTTCCTAGGAGAAAGTCATGTGTCCTGCTTTTCTTGATTGGTTGTTCCGTGTTTCTTGAATTCCTGTACATCTGACATGAGAGTTGGCGGCAGAAACGAAAGCTCAGCGCTCAGAACCCCTGTCTGTCACACGCCGCTTGAGACCAAACATCGCAGACATACCCTTTCCCCCGAGAGAGGCCCAATAATGGCGTAAGAAGGCCCGAGTGGAAGCCTGCATCAGCATCGCCGCCGCAATTTCTTACCGAAAGAGCCTCAGAGGGTACTTCCCCGGACCCAAGCTTCGCAGATCTTCGCAGCCTCACATAGTCCAGGAAGGAGGCTATCCCCGCTACAGCAGGCCGGCAATATACCACCTTTACGGATCTGCGGAGTGAGCACCAGACCTTCAAAGATGTGCCACATTTCTGCCACCGGCTGGGCCAGCACGTGACAAAATTGCGAGCGTTCGTTGGGAGCAACGCAAGCAAAGGTGTCACGTGGTCCATGCCGACTTAAAAGCAGCCAGGCAGGTCATGATGCACAGCTTTAGCAGCACCGGACCCAAATGCGGCACCTGCAAACGGTGCCTCTGCGTAGCACATTTTGCTTGGAACGCTCTGCATCAAACATCCCGAAGGCCACAAAGTATTAGTCGGGGTCACTGGTTCCCGGGCGCTGGGCAACCCTCCCCATCCCTCCGCAGACACGATGGCTTGGCCCATGAAAGAGGAATCACCTGCGGTCCATTTTTGCCATCTTTGCAGCTACCTACGCAATCACTCGCTGGCACTCCTAACACTACAGTGGGTTTGTCGAAACGGTTGGTTGAAACGTCCTATGGTCCTGGGATCCTGCACGCAAGTCTCAATGAACAAGAAAATAGACTACGACGTGCTAGAATCAGCTCGAACTGATCCCAGGCGGAGTGACAAACTCCAGCAACTGGCTTGCTGGGGAGATCTGGTAGCAACGCTCAGTTCTTGTGAGACTTGTAGTGGCCTTGCATCCACGCATCCCAGGTGGCCCAGCTTTGAAAAGCTTATCCGCAACCATTTTGGCATCGCTAAGTTCTGGGCCTTTTTTGTCAAGATCTTTCAGCCTGCCCAGACCAGCCCAAACGCACATGAAAACAGAGGCGGGCACTGCGGTTGGCCCTTCTGCACCTCGCCCGATGGAGAATGGCTGTGGTACACCTCATTGACCTCACGGCGTGCACTGAGGAACCTCGCAATGGCAGTGCAATGGCAGGTTTTCAGGACACTTTGAGTAAATCCAAAGTTGAGCACTGCGCTCTCGTGGAGTGACAACAGTCGGTGTCACTGAACCTGGCGGTGTCACCTCGGAGGATCTCAGCTATCCACAGCACTTGCACAGCAGATGCCAGCTGGCAGCCGTCCAGAAGGCACGAATGGCCGTCACCAGAGGGTCTGGGCATGTCTGGGCATGTCTGGGCTCTGGGCCGAGGGTGTCAGTGACCTCACAGCAAGCGAGAGATACAACACATATCATGCAACGTGTGTCAGCAGGCATCAACTCACTCTAGCGTAGCAACAAGCGTTGCACATGCTCCCGAGATACCGTAAGTGGATGTAAGTGGGCGAGCATTCGCTTGCAGCGCTATGTATCATTCCCTTTAGACGACAGCTGTAGAGTGCTTCTGATCCAACCCGTGGAGCTACTGTACTCAAAATGGCGGGTATGTGCAGCTCTGATGTTTTGGGGCAGATTGGAAACGGAGCGCTGAGTTTAGAGCTCCGTCGCTGAGTTGAGGGACGCAGTGTCAAAAGCAGGTCGCCACTTCTCCTGTTCTTTTCACGAGGGTAGCTATAGTAGCATTGAGACTATGGTGCATTAGGCGCAATAATGCGCAATAGGCGTATTCTCCAGGAAATGTGTTCTGTCAGACCCATGGATGTTCTCGTCTAGCGCGTCGCCCTGCATTCGTATCAGCTCAACGTTCTACATCAGCAGGCGTTGAAACCAAACAAGATATGCACCTATGTCATCGTCGGCGTCCCCTTTGATTGTGCGTGTGCGATGTCATCCCCACTGGATAAACTCAAGGCGCTTCAGACGCAGTGAGGGAGTATGCGCACTCTTTGATGGCATTCGCCGTCTTCCATGTGTGACTTCCAAAGATAAGCACTGTCCACATGACTAAGGCTATGCGCAGTCTGGCTTAATTGTAGCTATTGTGTCAAGTGATTCACTTTCGATTGCTGTAAAATGCGCCGCCCCGTCCAGGATGAGATCTCGCTCGCACTGCGAGAACACGGCGAGGTAATGACTGGCAGGTCAGATTTCATCAGATTTCATCAGATGCGATGTGACAACCTGTGCCACATTGTGCCAAACAATCTGGCAGGCAAGGCCAAATGAACTTGCGAGCTTCATCGATGTGTGGCTCAACCTGACATACCAGAAAATGACGGCAACTGTCTGATCAGATCCCACTGAGGAATGGCAGCAGAGAGGCAGACGTATTCGTCTCCGGTGTCCCTCAGCGTCTACTGTACTTGGTTCATCGTGCACTGGTGCTCAAAATCCGTACGGAAATCAAAGAACATAGTTGGAAGGTAAGTTCCCAGCAGCACGGAGAGGAAAGGTGTTAAGATGGCATACTGCTCATCTGAACTGACCAGGGCTCAAGCCAAGACTTGCAAACAGCACAGGCCAACAAACGGCACGAACGCACAGGCCTAAACTTTACTAAAAACTCCGCCAGCTGCTCGGTGACTTCTTGCACCTGTCAAAGTCGGGATTTGAGGGGGCACAACCATGGCACAGCTGGGGTGCCTTGTCCACTGACGCTGCGTTGCTTAGCTCATCCTCGACTGCCTCAGCTGGTGGATGATGGTTCACCCTGCTGACCCTGCTGCATCCCTTCCATTACCAACAGAAAGAGTTATGCTGTCACAGCCAGAAAGGCAGGGCAAAGGGTAACAAGACATTCCTCTATTGGCACGCATCCAGCAGTGATACAAGAGACTGAGGGATCGGAGCTGGTATCCTCAAACAGGCGCTAAGCTTGCTTACCCCGGCAGCCAGCTCAGTGCGGCCCAGACCTCAAAACTGACCGTTTGAGGGTTGTTTGTTCATGTTCCAATCCCTTCATTCGATTGACGCCTGTCACCACTCAGGACTGCACTTCCTGTACTGTGCATTGTCGAATCAAATGTCGCCACCTTGCGGCGCCACTGTCAAGTCTGCCATTGGCCTAACTGAACCCTGGCATTCCAGGAGCTACTTACTTGGGCAGCCTTCTGAACGCGTGCTTGATTGCAGAAGCAACTCTTGTACGCCATTTGTGCAAGAGATATTTGCCGTGTCAAAAACCTTGCTGGATGCTGGCATGCGTGCAAGTCCGACCTGCTGCTTCCTTGCAGCTGGCTTGTGGTTTGCTTGTAGCTTCAAAGTAGCTTCTACATGACCATCACGCACTTGCACATCAGCATTAGCGCATGGCCGTTCTGAAAGTCCTGTACAGATTTCTCTGCATGGAGCATTCTGCTTAAATGAGCACGTGGACTCTGGTAAGGACCACATTACTTGGGGGAGAGGGACGGGACGAAAGAGCAGGATCTAAGTGGCAGAATGCAGATGCGCACTATCTCCTCGCATACTACTGGGAATGAGGAAGGCCACAGGACACAAACTCAAGTTTGACACCAAAATGTTTGGCACTCAAGCAGTATGCGTTGTACATGTAGGATCATGTAGTTCTATGTGGTATTTGCATATAACTTTACCTACACTATCTCATCTAGTGCTCTCCAATAGTCTGATATACTCCAGTAGATACAGTATGTATTTATGCTCAAACACAAGGGGGTGGACGAAGGCCAGCTTGAACGAACCCTCTTCACGGTTCATGCGATGGGTCGACCATATATTATTTTGCCCGTCAGGCACTTTTGACGTATTCTTTCACACCCTTTACCCCCTCTTTTGGGTAACAAAGGTGTTCTTTACGGGTTCAAACTTTAAGGGTCGGACACGGTATTCTTTATGTATCTTTGTGTGTTCTTTATGGTCGGAAAACGACCCGCCAAATGCACGCGCGAAACCAGCCCTGCCCTGCTGTTTGGCTGAAAAACCCGGATTTTTATGACGCGCCGGGGGCCCCCCCTACCCCCACACCCCTTGTTGCAAGCTAACGCTTGATGAGAGACTCAAGCTAGACCCAGAGGCGGCCAGCTTTCGTGAGAAGGAAATGTTTTGTTGGAGGGAATATTCCCAAACTCTTTTCAATGCTCAGCTCGGTTGTAGTTATGGACTCAATGTAGTCTCCCGCCAAGGCTTGCAGCTACATGCCAGAACAGGTCTTTGGCATGCTTCTCTACACAAGGGAATTGGAATTTGGGCGGCGCATCCTTAGGCATTGCTAGGCCGTGCCACTTAAGGAGTGCAAAAATTGATGCGTGAAGCCCATCGTGGTGACCTGAGAGGAATGTCCGTAGATTTGAGGGCAGCCATGAGACAGTCACGCTGAAAAGCTGCGTGCCGACCATGCCGAAGATGCAGGGGCCAGGGCCCAATCTCGAGCCTATTTCTCCGTTCGCTGCGAAAGACTGAGCTTCAGGCTGCCTCCGTGATCCCGAAACTTGGAGCATCCTAAGAGGGAGGAAAAAGAGAAAGATTGAGAAGCTACACACTGCAGCTTGATTTCCAGACTGGCCTTGTTTTCCGCGCCATCCGCCATGACGTTGGTACGAGGAGCAAACAACTACTAGGGGGAAGGAAGTTGAGCAGGAGTCACTGTTCTGAGGTCCTATGTTAACTGATGTCATTGTCTCCAAGACGTCGCAAGTCCAAGTAAGTGTGGCTGTGGTGGTCTCAATAGTCTTTGGCAGAGTACCATGAGAAGCTATGAGTATGGTCTCGATACGTCGATAGCTTGTGCTTGAGCTGAAAGATGCGGAGCTTTCAAAAAAACCTGGCTCAAGCTTTCCAGCAGAACCGTGCATGAAGCGCGCTCCTATGCAGTTTTGCGGATGCGGCCGCCCTTTCACTTCGTTCTTTTTCCTTTACCTGCATCATTTCAAAAGAAAGTGCCCCGAGCGGACATTCCAAAAGTATCGTGATCTCACCACGAAATGGTTTGGGATTTTGGGCTGAAGCCGAGTAGATCTTGTGACTTGCACATGCTGTGGCAGGCCAAGCTAAAGCTGCACAGCTTCGCGGGCTCGCATTCTAGCCTCGTTGCTCTCCCTCGTTGCAACAAAAAATGCAAACCAATTTCCAGAAAAATCGCAGCATCTGCTCCACTTGCTGTGGGTCAATGCAAGTTGTGGAGTGTTTGAGCTCTGAGTTGAAGATCGAGGAAAGTTTTTTGTCTCTCGGTAATCCTTTTCCTTGTTCCCTGTCATTTCCCAGCCATTTCACCTGCCCAGCTTGCTCGTGCAGCAGTTCCGGGCGGTGGTGCAAGTGACAAGTGACAAGGCAATCATTCATTGAAATGAAATTCTTCCGCGGTAAACTTTAGTTCATGGGGCAACCAGTGTAGCGGCCTTTGCCCTTCTTTCCTTTGCCCTTGCGGTCCTGATCAAGTGGAACACGATAGTGGCACGATGCATAGCAACCCTCATGCGATACGGCCACACATCATGGCTTGGACATCCACTGCTACGTGGGTGCAAAGAGCCCAATGCGCAGAAGCCTTGCAAGCATTGCGTGCCCGTGTGATATTCTACTTTCAGCTGTGTCACTGCGCGGAAGCACACCAAGCTCGCCCTGAAGAGCTTGTAAGAGAGCTCTGCAAGGATTGTTTGGCCTTTCTCAAGCTGTCCTTATCACACCGCCCCCAGTCCAACACCCTGCACAAGGATTTGCTGCGCACATCAGTCGATGTGAATGTCGAGAGCAGTGGTCCGGCATTCAGGAATGGTGCTTGCAGGAAGTGCCTGCTTGGTGAGTGAATTACTGCAGCATGCTGCAGCCACATCAGATGGCAACATGTGCGATTCGGTCGGTTCCTGATTGCGCCAGAAGTCTGTCCTGTAGGCTGACCCTAAGCTGCCCGAATAATGCGCACCACACGTGGCCATAATTCTAGACACTGATCCATTAGCTTGCTGTCTTGGGCCCGTATACCCCCGCACACCTGCCGCAGGTGGCCTTTGGTGTTTCAAGTTCCCAAAATCAGTCTAAGAAACACTTAAAGAGTGCGCCAAAACTGCGCAATGCACTTCGAGCTCGAGCAACTGCAGACTCTTCAGCAGACAAGCCATTACAGCAACCGGATCACCTCTGAAGTCAGTTTGCACGCGTCCAAGAATGAGATTAAAGCTTGATAGCAGTATCGCACTGCGAAAGAGCACCAGTCCTTGCTCCATTTTCCCTTTCCCTTCGCTTGCCTTACAAGTCCATCATTGAAATCCAGGCAAGGCAGCAGCTTTGAGATGAGAGATCCCTCCTTGCCTCGATTCAGCTTTCTGCCACAGTCGTTCCCAGAATTGTTTTTCCTGCTTCCATTGCATTTTGCGCGCTCGGAATCTCTTTTCCTGCCTGGCCTCCTCGCCATCCAGGACACGGCAGGAAAGAACATTCCCATCCAGCTCCTGCGAACCGCTGTAAGCAAGCATGCAGCAAACACAGCTTGCTAAGAAGGAGCCCACATTTATTTACAATGACTTCCTGGAGTCCTTGAAGCCTTCTGCAGCAGCTGTCGCGGCTTCCGCGTCGGCAAAGCGCGCCCTGCTGCGCAAGACAAATCTCGGATGCACACAAGCATACACCACATCCCTGCTCAAGGCGTTTTTTTTCGCATCTCATGCATCTCATGACCTGCGGGGCAAAACATGAGGAAACCGAGGCTTACACTCATTGTGAACCAACTTCTTGCGAACCTGCAACTCTACTCCTGGGGGAAGCTGTCATCCACACCGAGCCTGTTCGAAATTCCTACGAGAAACTTCTGGGCTCCAAGTGTGGAAACCCGGTTCTGCAAAATCGCAGGTGAGTGCCAGAATGGCGTAGTACCCGTCGCATTGTGACAGTGGGCGATTGGCAAAAGCAAGCTTCAGTAACTTGCACATTCCGGGCGCTGTAATGCAAGGTGCCAACGCTCAAGCAGCGGCGTTGTCTTGCCTCACCAGTTGAATGCTTTGAGGCATGTTGTTGGATGGTATGAGAATCGGATGGTATGAGAATCAATGAGAATCACCTCTGGCTGGATGCGGGGACTGCAGCACGTCAGGGGAATTCAGACGATTACGGTACGCCTATCAATGTTCGCATTGGAACCGCTCTGCAGTCAGAGCGATACAGGGCGGAGGTCTTTTGCGAACAGATTCGAAGCGGGAACATCTTATTTCGAAACATGGCAACCGCACACTATGTAGTGTGCTCAATGCCCATCATTCTCCCACGTGTTGCCACATCATTGCAGAAGGATGGTCAGCATGGTCAGTCACGGCAGCCACGTGAGTGGCCCGAAAACAGATCCGAGCCCATCAGCTGACCACAGAATCTGAGGGCTGAGGTTTCGACATTGCAAAGGGTAAAGAAGACTTCAACATGGCTGACGAGCCGCGGCATCTCAAACTCCAACGACTACCAGCGAAGTTTACCTCCTCATCAGGCAATGCGAACATCGCCAGATGCGCAGAGTCGAGATGGAAAGGCAAGGCCGGTTGGCCTTAACCGAACTGTACCTGCCCTTTCCTAGTAACTAGTATTGCAATCGCAGTTTCTGTCGAAGTGGGCGGCCCATGCCGAGCCTCTAACAGCCTTCCTCGCGCCTGTGTCAGGGAAAAGTCTGCTCGGCTGTCGATACGGTTGACCTGTTGACGGCTGATTGTTCGAGCTCAGTCGGTGATGCAAAATCCTTGCTCTTGCTTGCGCTCGCCGATCTTTGCGTCTTTGTTGACAAACCCCCCGCCCTGACACCCCCGGCCCCCGCGTTGTTGAACCCTTGCGAAGCTAATCCAGGGACTACGTGTGCGGGCTGCACCTGGCCGACGTCATCTCGGTGTCGCACGTCTCAGCTTCAGCATCAGCCTGGAGCTGAATGCCCAACAGCTCAACACACCCACACGATCCAACGAGATCCAACGAGAATCACATGAGAGCATTCAAGACGAGCCTCTACGCAGAGGTGTTCCTCGCCTCCCTTGCAAAAAGTTCACATCTTGAGATATCTTAAGGCGCTGCCCATTTGTGGTCATGGAATCATGTGGTCTTCTAGCCTCCACCTCGTCTCCACTCATCTCTGTTGCCTCTTCCTGGGCAGACAACGCGCCGACACGAGCCGAGTCCGAGCCGTGGAAGATTTCTGGCCTTGGCTTCAGCTTTGGAAGCGGAAGGGCCATCTGCCAGCGGTGGCAACGCTTCAGAGCTTTGGGTGCCTCGTGCAGCTTCACCGGCCTCGGAGAAATTCTACGAAGCGCACATCTCCAAAGGCTTTCAAAGCCTCTTTCACTTCCTGACAGCTACGCATGGCTGTGTCAAACTCTCCCTCGCTGTTGCCACAAGTCACTCCTCATAGCAGCAGGACCCAGGCAAGCCCTCTATGATGAGGACACAGCCCGCCTGGCACATGAAAGTGCAAACAAATCCTCCCTTTGAAAGCGCTTCAAGAGCGCAGCGCAAAAAGAGTGCAGCTGAGAATTGCCATTGAATACATTGGCAGACGACAGAGCATACGAAGCGTATGAGATATATTAGCATGCCTTGCCTGCATTTCCCGCCTTGGCTTTGCAGCCGGAGGCTCCTGGTACGTGTCATCGGGTGTGCTTAAGAAGCCTCCCACTTAGCAACAACTCGCAGGTCCTCGCCCCCAGCATGCGCCGAATCCTGAAGCAGGAATTAGCATTTGCCAAGTACAGCGATACCGCATGACTGCGTCCTTTGCCAATTCATCACGGTCTCCATCCTCACGGTCTCGCTTCGTTCCTCGACCTGTAGCTAGCGCCGTCATTGCCGAACTTGAACAGAGCCAATGTGACTGTCAAAGATGCTCTTGCGAGCCCGTCCTTGCCCCTTCTTCGGAAGAGCTGACTCCACACCTGCAGATGACGAGCATCAAGAAGCTAACATATTTAGCGGTTGCGCTCTCAATGTCTTCAAAATGAGGACTTGGCATTTCATGACACTGATTCCCTCCTCGCTTCCATCAGCACGCACCTCACAACATGGGGCTGCCAATCGGGCAAACTTTTCATCAAGCATTGCCGGGCTCCACACGACGGAGAAGCATTTGTTTCCCACGAATGCCTCCCAAAGGAGAATAAGGGACTTAAGAAGTCTTGTTGCAGCTATGCCGCTGGGTTCGAGATGCCAGCCTCGTGAGGCCCGTACTTGAAGCCTACTACAGGAGCTGTCATCTTCTCCACAAAGTTGGGATGAAACCTCTGACGTGCTGTGACGGGATGCGGCTCCAGAAATTGACCGTGCCTTACATCTTTAAGCATCAGCCAGCTGAGCTTTGCGCGTCGCTAGATGGAAAACGAAAAATGCCTTGAAGCGCCACCCACCCGCGCCCCCAAGGATATGCAGCATGCTGTGGTTGCGTCAGGCTGCCTACCCCTGCTGTGACACCAGTGCACGGCGCCACGTATCTCTTCGAACTATGACATCCTAATTCTATCGAACAAATTGACGTGATGATCTTAACAAGCCCTAATGAAATTCCATTCGGTTCGGAAATCTGCTGACAGGGCAGCTGGGTGCCTGGAAAATGTCACGCGGGTTTGGGGCAGGATCGCTACCGACGTGTTTTACATTTCAAGCTGCAGAAAATAGATGTTCATCTGCCTGCTTGGATAAAGACACAGCAAACAGGAATGAAGGGAAAACACAACATGCTTCATTTCTCCCATACCATGCGATTGAAGAGTTGGATCACATCGTAAAAACGGATCATTTTGTTTTGCTTTACGCAAATTGCTTAAAACAAGTGAAACTAACCTATCTTCGGAGAAACTAACGTCACCCCTCATTCCTCATGAGCAAACTAATCGTCTCGATGTTTGAAGACAGTCTATAGAATAGAGCCGGTCCTTATTCTTTCTCGATCAAAACATTTAAAACAGGCCAGTGGACATATTCATTGCAGCAATTTCTTTCATGTAAGTGTTAGTTAGGAGAAACCCTGGGATAAAGAGGCAATGTTGGCGTCTGAGGGATAAAGTTGGACCTGAATTGTAAAAAGTTATAACTGCTTGGAGTAGGCCATGCTGCGCAATGAACAAGAAAAACAGCGGACTCGAGGACAGTGAAATCTCCAGGTGTTTGCTGGCAATACTGAAAAGTACGGAGACTAGCACGAAGCACGCGCGATCAGCAAGACGGCCATCGACGCATGTGATCCCCGTAACTGTGGTCGGACCCTCTGATCGTGTTGGAGTTTGAAAACTGACGACTGTCACAGGGATCGTAGGGGTCGGGGTCGTGATCCTCGTAACAGTCATCACTATTGGACCCTCTGATCCTCTTGTTTGAAAAGTGTCAACAATCAGAGGGATCGTGGGAGTCAGGGTCGTGATCCTCGTAATTGTCGTCGCTTTTCGAACCCCTCGGATCCCTCGGATTTTGAAAAATGACAACAATCACAGGGATCGTGGAGGTCGGGGTCGCGGCCCTCGTAATTGCAATCGCCTTCAGACCCTCGGATCCTCTGGCAGTTTCAAGTGTCAGCAGCTACAATGCAAGGATTGCGGGGAGTCGGGTCGCGATGCTCGAAACTGTCGTCGCTGTTAGACCCTCGGATCCTCGCGGATTGTGAGAAGAGTGGGCTTCCTATTTGCAAACAAATTGATCCATCCGCGCAACCTTCCCTCACTGCAAACATTATGGTGATTGCACGATCTTTTTTTATTGCAAGCATGGATGGGCTGAAAAAACAGGGGGGGATGTGGGGGTACGTAGCCCCCCGCCCTTGGCATACAACCCTCCCTTAGCGAACATGGTGATGACATGCTAATTACTTCTTTCTTCTTGCAAGCATGGACAGCCCTCGTGGACATGCATATTTCCTGATGACATGTTTTTCCCCAAGTTTACATTGCTAGGAGAGTGGGCTTGCGAGCCAACGTCTCTTTTCAAAGCTCAGGGTGCGCCAGCCAACTTTTCATCAGTTCATGTTGTTGCGTTGTGTTTCTTTCTTTCTTTTTGGCTCCCTGCTTTCCTGTTCTTCTTTCTTACTTACTGTCTTTCTTGCTTTCCTGGCTACTTTCTTTCTTGTATCTCTCCAATGGGATCCGAGGGTCCAAAAGCGACGACAACTACGAGGGTCGCGACCCCGATCCCCATGATCCCTCCACCAGGTTTGACACAACTCCATCCTAAACCAAGCGCCAGGCCCATGTCCCCCATCTCCACCTCCCCCCTCTCCCCAATCCGCTCTCCGCACACCATTCCTCACAGGCCGAAATGCCCTGAATTCACAAACTCTGGAAATATCCAGCGCTGGGAGGTTCTTGGAACCGCGCTCCCACCTCCGACCCCGCATCTACCCGAGTCCACGACTCTACCCCCTACCCTCCCACTGGGCACCCGTTTCACGATCACAAAGACCCCTCACAACGTTTGTGTCATAGCCCTTCAAAGCGCATACTGCCGTTTTTTCTTCTAGGTATTCCTAAGCTAGTAAGATTACGAGCAGGATACTTTACTCTCCCGCCCACACTTCCTCTCCAGAATCCTTTCTCTATCATCTACAACATCCATGAACCTTTGCTAGCTAGCTGAAAGTTTTCACTAATCCAAAGTAAGCGCCCGACTGGAGGCACCACGCAATCCCTGAAGAGAGTGGTCCAACCCCCGGCTGTCGGTAGTACCCTGTATCTCTTTCCGACACACCCCACGCTATGTGGGTACAGGTTCCGAAAACCTGTGGCACTCAACGTAACCTCGGGTACATTTTCGAAGGATCCTTACAAGCCTGACAAGCTGTCCTCCTCACACTGCCGCAATAATGAAGCTGTAATTAGTGGACGAAGAAAGAGAGGACATGCTTAACACTCGGGAACCCAATCACACAGCTACCGCACTCTTTCTCTGCTTGTGTCGGCATTCTTGATTCTTGAACCTCCAGGACCGACGGGGCTATCCAGTATAGCGGGTGCATCCGGCATCCTCGTACGGTAATCCCTCTGCTCTTTAAGTTCTACGCGAGCAGAAAACTATGCAAGCCCAGGGTGGAATGGGCGGGAAATCAACATGTTCTGGGCGCTCGGGCCGCGATGCTGCAGCACCATCCGCGTCCCGCGCATGCTCATGTCCCTGTGCACAACTTGTGCTGCACCACAATGGGCCGTAAGATCAGAAGAAAACTACCAGGGGGTCAGGGATCAACAAACAACAAGCATCAAGAAGCAGACGCCCAAGGCACCCACAACAAAATGCCAAGCAAGAAATCAAATGGCTAAGGGTGAGAACGAAGATCAAGAAACAACCCCAGCCGAGCACTCAAAAGCGAATTTGATAGTAGTCGTCTTCCTACTAGTACTAGTAGCACTTGTCGTCGTCGTCAGTCATCGTACTAGTACTGCTACTGCGCTACTACTCATGGTAGTGGTAGTAGAAGTATAGCAGAAGCAGTAGCCGTATCGCAGTGGTAGCAGTGGCAGCAGTCGTCGTCGTGGTCGTTGTCGTTCTGGTCGTGGTGGTCGTCGTGGTGGTGGTTGTGATCGTGGTCGAGTTCGTGGTGGTGGTCCTGGTGGTCGTGGACGCCGTGATCGTTGTGGTCATGGTTGTGGACGTGGTCATGGTCGCGGTGGTGGTGGAGGTGGGAGGGAGGGGTCGTGGCGGTCGTGGTGATCGTGGCCGCGGTATGGTAGTGGTAGTTGTAGCAGTAATGTTGATGGTGATGGTCAAGGTAATGGTAATGGCAATAAGAATACCAATGGGAATACTACTACTAATATGAAAGCTTGTACTGATCATAAGACTAACGCTGCAATAAAAAATAGTGTTAACATTTGCAATACCAATAGTGGTACTACCATTAGCAGTACGACTACTTGTAATCGTGTGAGCAAGAATCATAGTAAGAACAGCCACAGTAACAAAGCAAGCTCAGACTGAGGATCACAAACTTAAGAAATCTCAAAAAGATTAGATACTTGATGTTACAGCATTTGGCATTTGCCACCGCATTTGGAGCTCTTCAGAAGGCTGCATTGGCATTCTTGAAAGGCTGCAGGTACTGGAAATCACAGCGTTTGGCGCTCTACAAGGCTGCAAATACTGGAAGTCAAAACATGACGAGTTGTTGAAAAGCTGTAGGTACTGCAACTGAAAGCATTCAGTGTTCAGAGATGAGATGCGGGAGGGCTCAGAAGTGCCCACCCTAGCCAGTTCGCACAAAGATGTCAACATGCAACTTCCTGCTAGGTTTTGTCAGTCCAGGACATGCCGCCTCGTTTTCAAAACATGGTCGAACACGAGGACATTTTTGTCTTCGTAGAGTCTTGCTAAGTTCTGCCAGGGAAGAATGCTTGTGAGGGTGAATATACATGCATTACATACCATCCCCAAATTAACACGGAACCCAAGCCTTTGCAGGGCGTTGTGGGTGGCAACTTTAAATTCGTGGACGGTACGTTTGGGGTTTAGGGATACAACCGCTTTGGTCTGCGACAACTTGCAACTTCAATCCTGGGGCTTCGAGTTTAAGGTTGAGGCAATAAATGCAAATTGTCATAGTTGGAATTTCTCTCTGTTTTTCTTGATCTCGTCCTTTCGTTCGTTCGTTCGCTCTTGCTTCTTTCTTTGGCTATTTCTTCCTGAATTAGGCCTCACACGCCCAAATGGCCCTCAATGTCACTGTCAAACACTGACATAACAAACATAGCTCGGCGCGCAGGGAATCGATATCCTCCGTTCTCCAGTGGTTGGTAAAGCTATCGCTCCGGCTCTCTTGCCTGTACACAAACACTACGTGTGAAGACTTACAGTTACGTGGATGCCGGTAATACTGCACGGGGTTCTCACTGCGTTTCTGCTGTCCCTGTCTGCAAACCCTTATTCTTTCTTCTCTTGCAGGCGAGGGACCGAAAGGACTTTACGAGCAGCAAGAAACCGCTCGGATCGTTAAACTCTTTCTTTGATTTCGTTTAAATATGAAGTTGTTTGAAACTTATACGTAAGGTTTGGGGATGCCTCTGGAGATCTTCAAAGCTGCCTAATCCTGTCCATCGAAGATGCAGGCGAGTTTAAAACGGAACAAAGACTTATCCTCGATCACTGCATATCATACGCTGCATGATTAGGGGAGCACATCCGAGCCCAGGGCATCTTCAGGGCCCAATAAACTACCATCTGGGGTCGCAGCCTGGCGCTTCAGGCAAGTCTAGAACATGCTAGAACTTAACTGCATGTGGCAATGCAGGTGCTATCTGAGCGTCTCGGTCCTGGATAGAGCGTATGTGACCAACCAGCTCCTCCCTGTCCTTGAAGGGTCGCCCGGCGATAGCAATCACGGGAGCTTCCTGTGCATCTGCTCTATAACCTTCCATCTATTATGATTTCCCGATCCAATCCATTTGCAGCGAAACCTCTTTGCCACCCGGTGCATGGAGGAGCTTATCCTGCCGTGCCCCCTTGATGCTTGATTTTTGCAAGAATCACCGTAAGTCAGGCGACCAAAGCCGTTGATGTCCTCGAGCAAGACACGTGCTCGCGAAACTGCGACCTGATTGTGTTGAAATGTGCTAAAGCATGTGAAGGAAGGCAGGGAACGCGCTTCACAGGTTGTAGAATGTTGTAAATCTTGCAGCAGAGAATCGGGCTTGCCCTCAATCTTCACAGCGTACTGTCCGTCCACTGCCTGTGTTCAAGACCCAATCGTCAAGGATGTTGCGATTGCAACTTATGTTGTAGGCATGACTCGTGAGTACTGTGAAGCCTCGTCAGAGACAAGGATTTTGGCGCCAGAAAGCTGCTCCAATTCTGCGAGGCTCTCACCGCCTCATGCAAATCTCATTCTCCGCGGGTGCTGCAGTGTGCCCCCGGGCTGCTGCAAAGACTGTAAGGCATCAAAGATATCCCACCTGGTCCCTTGAACCAGTTCACCAACTCTTCTGCAACATGTAGCTCCTGAAGTCAAGAGCCTCTTGAAAATCTACAACTCGCAGAGATGCTCGTTTTGTTTCAAGCGCGCCTCGAACGCAGCTGGTTCTTTGGAAACCTACGGGCGCTCTTCTTTGACGAGTTGACGGATCTAGGAACATGACCTCTCCGCAAGTTCATGCCTCATCTGCCGCACTGGCTGCATCTTTGGAGGCAAGCACTTCTGCCTGCAGTTTTGAGAAAGACTGCGTCAAAGGCAGGTGCACACAAAGATGTGATGGTACCAAACTCCTTGCAGAGATCAACAGGACCTTTGGTTTGCATAGCACTTGGGGTCGGCCTAAAAAGGCTGCTGCAGGATGCTGCAGGCATGCCAAGCCACACAAGGCACTGCATGCAAAAGGCACGGCCCGCTGCACTTGAATCTGCCGTGGCGTTTGCTAAAGATCACGATCGTTTGCCGGGATTACATACAGCAGCCTATGTCTGTAATGCCAAAACAGTCAAGGGCAAGTCTGAGAGCCTGTTCAAGTAATGAGAGAGGTCCCACGCAGTACCAGATTCGTTCGCGAAGGAAATGATGCAACCGGCGGAAGGTCAATCCAACTGCGCGAGAGCGTCTAACAAATCGTCTAATTGAGGTGGCAATGTAGTATAACTCTCAATCCCACGCCGGACTGAGTACCAACGCAGTCAACAAGAGAATCGTCAGGCGATTTTGGCCAACCCATCACTCGCGACTGCAAAAACAGTGCCTGGTAATCACACGTGACCCTGTGTCTAGTGATTGTTTGTTGCATATGCCAAATGCGCTAGACTGCTGGACTCTCTTGCGACTGCAACACAAGAGAGTTCAGGGCTTTCGGGCTTAGGGTTTGAGAGCTCCACCGGTCAGGGTTGTACAGGGCATGTAGGCATTCCAAATGTATGAAGCTCTGGCGATTTTTCGGCTTGAGAGCCTTTTGAATTGAACAGCTTTCAGGGCGGAGGGATCTCAGGATCTTAAGGCCCAGGGATCGAAGCGGCCTCAAGATTCAGGAGCAGCTGTGCATTGACCAAATCTGTTCAGAAGAATCCACGAAGTCATAGCGCGCCTGGTGTGCCCTGGTGGCGCCGAGTATATTTACATCCCAGAGGCAGCATCTCAACAACATGCTTAGGCGGGCTAAGGCTCAAATGTCTATCGGGCCCAGGCAGTTCACCATCGTGATGTTTTACGCATCTGCAAAAGAATCGTGGCTGTCCCAGGTACTTGATGTGGCACTTTGCCGATGGTGAAGTCTGTGAAGCGCCGACTATAGCAGAAGCAGATCTTCAACCCAGATCAACGTTGAGAAAGACAACAAGCCTGAATTAAGCCGAGCATTTCAGGATTTTCTTGATCCTGGTCCGACCTGGTCGCATGAGCTGACGATGTCTTCAAAGTGTCTCTGACAGATAATCTCTGGTTGCTTTTCAGTGATCAACATTAAAAAATGCGCGAAGCGAGTTTGGAGAAGCGAGTTGGGACGTAGCAGGTGCTCGTGGCCTGGATGACGCAAACCGGTCGCAAGAGCGCAAGGTTGAGTCTCCGTCGTTGGAAGATATCCTTCCTGCGTAAGTCGACTGCTGCTACAAGCCGGCACCTATTGCGCCCTGCTGTCAGAGGCCCCTCCCTGATGCTGAACACGCATAACACGCAAGCTGACTCTGAATGATGCCTCTGCAGCCCTTTCCTCCTCAACTTTTGCGGCTTCGGGAGGCTCGGTCATATGAACGAACGCGTTGCAATTACTTGAACACCTATGGGCACTGGTTGCCCTCTGACTTTGCTGCATCAGGAATAATGTAGTTTCAGTGCAACGCATGTGGTCAGGAGCTGGATATGGCGACTTGAGCTTCAAACTGCAGATGATTTCAGGCCTTGGTACACCAAAAAGGTCAACATGCACCGAAATACAAGCAGGGGCTCGTGCATGCAAGTCACTAGCTCCAGAAGTTCCAAACTCAAGTGCGGAAAGAACCAGACGAGATGGCAGAGGCCCTGCGGTCCCAAAACCATGAACAATACAGCAATCGCTCCCAGGGCAAAGAGCTACTTTTCTCGTGCTTGATGCATTGCAGATTCCACCCACCCCAGATCGTCAATGCCAGGCCAAGCCTGCAGCAGCTAACGCTGTTGGCGGCAGTTGAGCGTGAGCTGGTGGCAGGGCATATGCATGCCGAGCAGCACGTGCAAGATGCCGAAGGGCTTGGGGAAGAAGAAATAAGAAAAAACAAAAGTGATCCTTGGCTCGGAAGCTGTGAGTATGGGACACATTGCTACTACAAATGCAACAAAGTCTCGCCTTTCTCCCCGAACATACAACATTGGCTCGTGCAGCATCGAACTCCTTTGTGATGCACATGACCGCCTCCAGACCTTGACTTCTCCATCATGTTTGCCTCTGCATGCACTTCACTGCTGCTACAAGTAGTAAGGACTACTTATTGGAGAGTGCATCAACCAATCAAGGCAAACCCGGGCAACGCGTGCACTAAGTGGCCACTGCTCCTGAGACATTGACCCAAGTATGTGAGAATGTTGTCCAAGCACGTGAAGAAGGAGGCAGGCCTGTTCTGAAAATACCACCGAAGGGCTTCGGCGAACTCCTCAGTGAAGATCCAGCAGGGTGACAATTACAGCATGCCAGCACGACGCCCTCCCTCTAAAAGCTGCTTTTGCTCTGCCAAGGTTGAAAGCCGCCCGTCTGTGGAGGGCACTACATCCGATGCTACAAACATCTTGGTGCCAGATGGTGTGCGAGAAGCACAGGGACCATAATTACGAAAAGAAAGCAAAAGCAGAGCTGATGGGAACGGAAATGGTGAAGCAGGATGCGCGGGCGTCAACACAAAAAGCATCAGGCTCGAAAACGTTGTACAAACCAATGCGTTCTTAGCCCAGCCCAAGTCGGGCGATTCAGGGGAAATGGTGGAAAACCTTGGCTTTTACCATGTGTTGCATGATTTTTCCCAGAAGCCTGGCGACAAGTTTTTCGGCGGAGTTGGTTGTCTAATCGCATGGCTTAATACTGATTTGATAAGCTGGGTGGGGCTTGACTGATGGGATGAGTTCAACGGTATGATGTGAAGATGCTGTTGTACGGCTGTCGTGAAGTTTTGGATGGAATGTTAGGTTGATAGCATGGCGCGAGGTTGTCGTGATGTTGCCGCGAAGTTTTCGTGAGGCTTTCGCGAGGTTAGTTCTGATGTGAGGGTTTTCGTACAGTTTCGTGAGTCGTGAGGTTGTGGCTCCTTGGCTCTAAATACATGTATAGAATACGCGCAAGCGCGGGGCAGGGCTAGCGCGACCACAGGACCAGCAGACCATAAGACCAGGGGACCAGAAGACCACACACCTTCACCAAAACAAAATTGAACCCGAGCAAGACCACCAAAGGGCGGCAAGCAGCACCAGGGAACAGAAAGCACATGAGGTCATCGACATAAATGAATAAAGAGTGTCCCAAGTAGATGACACGATGGCCCAGGCGGGTCAGGAGTCCAGCCAAGCGAGACCAATAGTAGCCAGAAGCACGTGCAACAAAAGTGAGAGTGACTGATTGATGTGGTGGTTACGGACGCCAGATTCATGCGCCCACGGCTACCGCCGCAAGGCGGTGGGTCTCGTTGCGAAACCGCCGAGGAGGCAGGTTCGCCCGGCTGATGGGAACCGCCTTGCCACAAGCTGTGGCAGTCGCCAGTGCTTGACGGTGCCAATTGCAGCGGTGGCGGCGCCGCCTTGGAGGCGGTTGGCGGTGGCTTCTTGGGAACTGCCGGTGTTCCTGCGGTGTCCGCCTGGCTGGCGGTTGTGAGCTCTTCAAAGTGCTGAGTGAGCTGGGGGAGCGCGCTCCCGTCTCCGTCGGTGCGCCCCGCTTGGCCTGCACCACCGCCTCGCCAGCCGGTGTGGTGTGGTAGTGGACGCGAATGGGAGATGACGGGTAGGCTCCCCACCAGCCACAGCAGCGGTTATAGTAGGCGATGAAGTGGGTATATATGGTTTTTTGCTCTGGAGGCGCGGACCGGGCCGCGGGCCGCACACAGAAGCCCAAAGCCCTAAAAACCTAACTGCCGAAACCCTAAGCACCCTAAGTGCCTCTAACCCTAAAAATCGTAAACCGACACCCTAAACCCCAAAAACCCCCCACCCTGAAACCCAAACCCCCCTAAACCCTATAAACCCTTATAGCACCCTAAACCCTAAAGGCACTAAACCCCAAAAACTCTGAACACCCTAAACCCTAAAAACCTCAACCCTATAAATACCCTAAGAAAATCCTAAACCCTGAATGCCTAAAGCCCCTAAATACGTTGGACCCTAACAAAATCCAGAAACCCTAAATGCCTAAACCCTAAAAACTCTAAATTCTAAAACCCCTACACCCTAAAAACCCTAAACAGCCCTAACCCTAAAAATAATGGACCCTAAAAACCTTAGACACCCTGAACCCCCAAAAGGCCTCATCCTCGAACCCAAAACCCCCTAAACCCTATATATGCCCTTAAAACACCCTAAACCCTAAAAACACTAAACTCCAAAAACCCTAAAAACACTAAAGCCTCTAAAAACCGTAAACCCTATAAATACCCTACAAAGAACCCTAAACCTTGAATGCCTAAAGCCCCTAAACACGCTGGACCCCGACAAAAACCAGAAGCCCTAAACACTAAAAACCCTCAGCTCAAAAACACCTGAACACAAAAAAAACTAAACACCTCTGACCCTAAAACCGTAAGCCCTAAAAACTCTAGACACCCTAAACCCCAAAAAGCCCTCACCCTGAAACCCAAACCCCCCTAAACCCTATAAACCCTTATGACACCCCAAACACTACAAACATTAGCCCCCAAAAACCCTGAACACCCTCAACCCTAAAAACCTTAAACACCCTAAAAAAACCTTAAAGCCTGAATGCCTAGAGCCCCTAAACACGCTGGATCTCAAAACACTAGAAGCCTCAGACCCTGAAACCCTAAATTATAAGACTGCTAAACCCTAAAATCCCTAAACAGCCCTAGCCCTAAAAACAATAGGCCCTAAAAACCTTAGACACCCCAAACCCCCCAAAAGCCCTCATCCTCGAACCCAAAACCCCCTAAACCCTATATGAACCCGTATAACACCTTAAACCCCAAAACGCTAAACCCCAAAAACCCTTAACACCCTAAACCCCAAAAACCTCAACGCTATAAATACCCTAAATTAAAAGACCGGGGAACGCCACATGTGTAGTTGGACCCGAATCTACGTGAGATAATGCTAGGATGCCGTCGCCCGCCGAAATAAAAAAGAACATGCAGGCGCGACGATAACTGGGGAGATGATTCTCTGAAAAGAATCTTAGGGGGACGCCCCTTGCCATTTGAGATTTGGGGATTTGATTTTCTGAAAAAAATCTTAGGGGGACACCCCTTGCCATTTGAGATTTGGGGACTTGATTCTCTACAAAATCTTATGGGGACACCCCTTGTGATTTGAGATTTGGGAAGATGATTCTCTGAAATATCTTAGGGGGACACCCCTTGCCATTTGAG